>WBNO01007208.1:40080-68015 GCA_013400575.1 Peucedramus taeniatus | reverse complement strand
CGGGACATTCGCTACATTGTTGGCATTCCATTCGCGCCACGTGACCCCGCGGCGCCCGCGTCATTCCACTCCCCTCCCGGCGCATTCCAGCGGGGGGAGGGGCTTCCAGGGCGGGAAGGGCTGGCGCACCCCCAGGGACCGAGGTGGCGGGGGCTGCCTGCCCTCCGCCCGCCGGCCCCCTCGGGGCGCCCGGCCGTAGGTTTACGGGCAGTACGAAGTGACACTTTTCTCCCTCACAAAACCCACTCCGCGTCGCAGCAACTCCTCGCTGGGTTGTGGCGGGGGAGGGGGGGCACTGCCTCCACTTGTTGAGGCGAAACGGGCCGGGGTAGAATCATGGAAGGGACCTTAAAAGGCCGTCTAATTTCAACCCCCTGCCCATGGAGGGCGCCAGCCACTAGACCAGGTTGCTTAGAGCCCCATCCAACCTGGCCTCGGACACTTCCGGGGATGAGGCATCCACAGATTCTCTGGGAAACTTAGGTGGCTTGGAAGTGCTCTGCCACTCACCCCATGCTCCAAACTCATTTAGATTGAAACGTCTGTGCTGATTGCCGTTATTCCTACCAGTGTCCGTTCCATGCTGGACTAACCAGGCACACAAAGGGGCAGCATCACCAATGCCTGCTTGGGGTTTCCTTTTGGTTTCTGGCTTGCTTCAGTTTTTGTTGTTGTTGTTGTTGTTGTTGTTGTTGTTGTTTTTGTTGTTTTTTTTGGTTTTTTTTTGGGTTTTTTTTTTTTGGTTGGTTTATTTGTTTTGTTTTGGGGGTTTTTTGAGGGGGGTTTACTTGTTTTTCATTTTTCGTACTGGTGAGGAGACAAGGGAGCTATGAGGTATCAGAGGGCAGACAGGGAATTCACATCTGGAACAAAAATGCAGAACAAAGCTGCAAAGGCTATTTGGATGCAAAGTTCATATTTGACCTTGTTATGGATGGAGGTACCTGGAACCAGATTTATAGACTCACTAAGACTGGAAAAGATCTCTGAGACCGAGTCCAACCATTAGTCTAGCACCGATGTGTTCACCACTAAATCACATCCCCAAATGCCACATCCATGTATCTTTTGAACACTTCCAGGAGTCGTGACCTCACCACTTCCCTGGATAGCCTGTTCCAATGCCCAACCACCCTTTCAGAGAAGATCTTTTTCCTAAGATGCAATCTAAACCTCCCCTGGCACTACTTAAGGCCATTTCCTCTTGTCCTGCTGCTTGTTACCTGGGAGAAGAGACAGACTCCCACCTCACTAAACCTTCTCTCAAGTGGTTTTAGAGAGTGATGATGTCCCCCTATGAACCTGTTTTTCATGAAAGCAGGAATAATATGACCTTAGATATCTCTCTGGTCTTTAATACAGACAATATTTCTCATTATTTCATAATGAGAAATAATCCCTACGCTCCCAAATACAGTAATGTTTGAATCTGGGAGGCTGGCTCTGACCCCCCAGCATGACAGATACACATGCTAGTCATAACCAGGGGGTATTCATACAGATTAAAAACCATAAGAAAATAAACTTTCTTATATATAGGCATATATCCTTAGATCATTAACATAGAAGAAGCCTGCAGTCCTGAAATTCTTCAAAATTCTTAAAGTCCTGTTGCACAGCTGAGAGGTGCTCATTGTGGGGTTGCTCTGTTTGGCAGGGAAAATGTCAGTCTTGCAAACTGTTAAGGCACATTTAATCATGCAATGAGCCCCAGTGTCTTCCACTGGACTGCAAGCACATCTAAAGAGAAGTCTGTGCATAACTGTCTTTCCAGGATGGGAGCTATATTTACACCCTTTTCCAAGCCAGGGAGACTATTTTTGTAAGTAATATACTCATGGGTAGTCCTATCTCAGGATAGTTCTCTGAGCTCGTTTATTATAATTTTTTTATCAATGTCTGACATGCAAAACTGTCAATAGTGCCTATACATGAATAATGCTTATTAAAAATAGTGCTTATAAAAGTGCTGGTTTGTGAGGAGAATAGAGTGCTACATTTCATGAGAAAAATTGTTTAGCATCTCATCTGAAGGCAGTCAGTTACTGTATATAAATTGCTGTCAGAATTTCAATCGTGTCATTGACTGGAATATATTGTAGGGCAGGGTTGAGGGGGGAAATAGGAAGCCTCTCACTCTGGAAAGCTAAAGATAAGGAAAACCTTTCAGTTCAGACCAGATTCCAGTGCTGGCAGAATATTACAGGAAAATGTGGGTCATTTTGCAATCTTCAAATACCTGCAAAACTGAAGTAAATTTTAAATGATATGACAGATGCAGCATGGCTTCATTTTCTGAATTACTGCTGTGCTTATCCGATGAAGCATAGCAACATGATTGCCCAAACCAGACATTGCTCAATGGCTTGAGACCTTTTCCCAACAAAGTTCAGGCTGATTTAAAGGAACAGCATCAAGATAAAAAATGCTTACTCTGTGCTATAATACTCTTTTGTAAGATTTGCTTGTTAACCGCTTTCTTAAATCTAAGTAAAACAGATCTATTAATTTACTTTTCTCCTTTGGAATTGTTTGCTTTCCTATTGCATTCTGATCCATCTGGGAATGAGACTCAGCTGCACTATTTTGCTTCCTGGTTCCAGCCAGCTGTGCTTTCTGAATTTCATGCATTTGCACAGAGTTCCTGGAATAGAATTCCCACCAGCAGAGCAGTAGGTACAGGTGAGATGGGTTGCATCCATCCTCTAGAAGGTGCCCATATTCAGCTGGTGCATCACAGATGTAAATAGACTACTTTTAACCTTTTAGAAACCCAAACTAATGGAAATAATGTTCCTCAGAAATACTAGGGAAATTGAAACCAGCTAGGTTGATACAACAACTTGGTTAAAACATTATTTGATCTTTGTAAGGTTTTTGGAGATTACTGTGAAAGCAATCTCTTTGGAAATTACTGACAAGTCTTTCTTCCCAGCTATCTTCTCCCCAGTAAGGCACCTCCAGAAGGAAAGATGCTCCATAAAAAGAACAATACAGTTTGGGTTGTTCTGAGCAGCAAGTCTGTTCCCAGACTAGACTATGAGATAATAATCGACCATGAGTAAGGGTCATTGTGTTTATTCATGGCTCTGCTTCAGTGAGTGATGGGTCTGCGGTGATTACAGCATTCACCTGCTGACTTGCCTGAGCAGCTGTCTTGCCGTGTGGGCAAGTGGGAAGGACCACAGATCCACTATTTCACATTCTTTCTCCTTCCACCCACCTGCAACAACGAGGGAGGTGGGAGCTCTACACAGCTCCATCCTGACATCTGATGCTGTGTGTTGCTTTATCACCTCCTTGTACTCTTGTTTGCTGGGCCACAGTGTCTCTTTCTAAACTATTGTATTTGGAACCAATTACCAAATCATGATGCTAAAAATACTCCTAACAACCAAGTAATTATGATGTGGGTGGATGAACTTTTTCTTTACACAGTACTAATCACCAATAAACCCGTTCAGAAAACTTGAAAAAGAAAACTAAAGCAGGAATATTATCAGCAATGCCTAGTTCTCTGCTAGTTTTTTTCAAAAAGAGGGACACAAACGTGAAATAATAGTGGACATGTGCATGAGCATATATACACAAGGAATTTGCTGACAGTGACATCCTGTTTAGAATAACAGTGGCATGTTTAGAAGAAACCAGTGTGATGTAACATGAATGATGTGCAAGGAAAAAGGACTTTACAACATCACCAAAATGTTCTTGTTTTAACACATTGATTTTCTTTGCAGAGTGATACTGGGGAATCATGATTCCCAAATCACCAATGCAAAACCAGTTTGAAACAGCAGTTCTAAGTTATCCAGCACAGTACAGACAATAACACCTATATGTGAATATAATACGCATGTTTAACCCTGATGCAAAATTGCATTTCCGGTGGTCAGTGAAGCTCAGTGCTTCACTAATTGAGTAGGAGAAAAAAAATTAAACTATAACCAAAGTCTAAGTATGGTTTAGGTATGCTTTTTTTTTTTTTTCCTCTTAAGAGTATGCCTATGGGATCTATCACAGCACTCCTTTGGAATGGCAAAGATGCAGTGAACATGTGACCTGGTATTTCAGAAATTCATTTTATTTCAGCACAAAGTAGTGAAATAGGACAAGTCTAACCGGGAAACTGTCTCAGCTTGCACACAGACTGGTTAACTGGGTAAGGCATTCCGGATGCTCAGACTGCCTTTACAGCACTCACAGGTTCAAAAGGTTCAAAACTCTGAATTTCACAAGGACCCACGTTCCTATGTACTCTGCTCCCAGCCCCAGACTTTGTATCAATTATTGACTGCAGCTGGAGCCCAGCAGAGCCCAGGAGGACTGTAGGAATGTCGGGACTTCGTGTGGAATTTCACCAGTGTGAGCCAGTTGTGCTCTCCATTTGGAACTGAATTGCTGAGCCAGTTGCACCCTCCATTTGGAAATTAATTGCTGAAGTGTTCAAGCTGCAATCAGCTTGATGGCATCACTTTGTTCAGATGCAATGCAGATGGCTTTTGAACAAAGCCACCCAATCTGGAAATTTTAGAAGTTTTTAGGCTGTGTCCTTCTGATCCTGGAGGAAAGGAGAAGGGTAATGTAGGACATGTGAAGCCCTGGTAACAGGTCTGGGCATCCAGCAACCATCAACCTAGCCTGCAATTTTCTTTTCATAGAAGGCCTGGCACAGCAGCATCTCCCAGCACAACAATACCCCCACCACAGCTCTGTCCTTCCTGCCACATGCTCTGAATGATTCACACTCCGGACAGAAGGAAAAGGTGTGGGAGGAACACATGCGTATTCAAAGCCCTTGCCTTGCTGCAGAAAATGAGGGACTTTGGAACTGGTGAGGACAAGGGTAGTTTCCCAAAATGTCTGTGTGGGGAAAAAAAATGAAGGAGTTGTGAGGAACCCCTATCCCGAGAGAACAAATGAGGTACTTTTGAATTCCCAGAGCAACTGGTAATGCCCCATGCACACACACCCACACCCACATCCACACACACACCCCAATGAAAGGGCATTTTGCAACTATAAGGGACCATCCAAAGCTCCAGAAGGCTGATACACCACTGAAATGTTTCGTGTTCATCTGGGTGACGAGGTGGTAGCCAGGTCTGTAGAACCGAAGATAACATAGATCAGCTTTTTCCACTCCTTGTCCCTTTTGGGACTGACAGCAAGCTGTTTCACTTCTCCACCTGAACTTCCCTGCCTATAAGGAGAGTGGGGTAATTCCCATGTTTTGGAAAGGCTAAGAAATCTCTGGATGAATAGCTCTTTCTGTGACCTATCATTGTGTTAAATTGATGTCTCAAAGCCCAGCATCAGAATTCAGCATTAATGTAAAGGAAAGCTGTGTTCATTTCTCTGATCACTTACTGTACCTGTTTAGAAGGCCTGATATTAAAGCCCTGTACAGCTCTATCCATGAGTAACTCATACACAGGGAAAAATCCAAGTCTTGTTTAAAGATCTGATCCCATTAGATAAGACCCTGGAATTAGAGACAGAAATTACTCATGTGACAGACTGCAATTTACTCATATGTAGCCAAAAATAGCATTTAACAAAACTGTACTGAAAATGGGTATTAGCACTTAGTTACTTGCTTGCAATTAATGCCTGATCAGTAAAGCTAAATGTCACATTCCCCAAAAGCAGCACTAGGAAGGCACCTTCTAGACACCCTAGCAGAGAAATCTGATGAATTATTGTCAAGAGGGAGACAAAATGTAGTAGTCACAGTAGGGAATGCACACAGAGTGCATTCTCAGGGTTAGTTAGGAACCCATGTCCATTTGCTTGCAAACCAGACTGAGTCACAGGCATTTTACTACAATTACTCCTAACCCTTCCCAGAGCAAAAATCAAAACCATCTCAGGAAGCCTTAAGGTGTACAATTCTTAGAAACTTGTCAAGATCCTTCTTGTCCTAAGGAAGGACAAATAGGTATGGCTAGAGAGAATAAATGCATTAACAAAGGAGTTCAGCAGTGAGGGCTGGTAGTCCAGTGCCCTTGGAAGATAGCACTAGATGGATTATAACCATCTCCCCTTACAAGCATAGAAATGGTTCTCTCAGCTAAAGGCTTGAATGGAGTCACAAGTTAGCACATTTAATAGGCTGCCTTATCAAAAGCCTTACAAGGAAAAGTGGTGCTTCAGAAAAGGACAAGGAAGTGCCAGATTAGATATCAATTGAACACATTTTGGGTTCCCAGCATAATGTGGTTTGGACTATGTGTAGGTCTCAGAGGAAAAAAATTCTCTTCTGATATGTTGCTGGATCTGACAGAGTCAGAGGAAAAGGAGGGAAATCTAACTGGAAGATTATAAAAAAAATAGTGACCATGGTAATGAGCCTTGGATCAGATCTTTGAACAAGACTTGGATCTTTCCCTGTAAGCCTTGTTATTATGACTAAGTCAGCTCTAAAAGGAAAAAAAAATAACAGCAGTGAATTTGAACTGATTAAATGCTGAGAGACACTGGACATGGAACAGGGTAAAGGAAGGAATGGAATCGAAAAAGCAGCAGTGGCATATGTTAAGAAGCACTATTAATGTGCATTAAAAGACAATTAAAATAATAGTACAGATGGGTAAGGAAGTACATGGATAAGAAAAAGACACACTGCAGAAGAAGAGAACTAGACAGATTGCAGACTGATATCAGTAATGCACAAGGAAAAAGGAATGAGTGGATATAAAGCATGGAAGTCGAACTGTAAGAGATTGAACTATGTGCACTCAAATACTCCAGAAACATTGAATAGGACTTCAGTGGAAACAGGCAAACAGAGGTAGATGTCAGCTACAGAAGTAGAAAAAAGTTTTTTCTACCTCTATTTTTAAAAAGTGTGTTTTTGCATCAAAGAGTGAGAGAAGTAGGTGACAGAAGTAACCATAAATTAAAAAAGAAACAGAAATAAAACTGTGCTGAAGCAAGGCAATCACGTGTGGAACAGCTACTTAACGAGAACATTCCAGGGAGGCATAGGGAAAATATCAGTTAATCTTGCTATATGTGATGGTGGCATTTGCAGCAGAAGGCTGCAATTGCTACCAAAAAACCCTAAACCTATAATAAGGGACCACCTCTTCAGAGCAGAGACTACATCTCTGCAGATAAGATGGACAGAGGAGTTGAAGAGAGAAGCAAGGCTAGGCTGCATGAACATTCACAAGGAGCACAGCAATTCAGCAGCAAAGCCAGGACCAGAATCCTCATCTACCAAATAATGATCAACTAGATCATACTGTAATTAAAAAATAAACAAAATAACAAAAGGATGCAAAACGCAAAGAGTCAGAGGGGATGTCCAATTTCTCGGTTCCAGGCTATTGCCCAGTTACAAAGCTCTATGGCAAACCTGTAAGACCTAGGTGTTGCCCTAGTTACTCTGCAGAAATTGAGATCTTCGCTGCTTAGCCTCTCTTTGACACAGTAATTTTCCAGTGGTGCTGCAAGCCTATTGCTTCATCTCATTTTCCTAAGTAAACTGGCTTTTCACAGTGACTGTGCCAATGGAGCTGGCCTTACATCGGCATACCTGCCACATCTGCACGACAGCGTGGAGCTGCCCAGGGGTTGCCGCTGGCTCACTGCATCTCCTGGGCTTGGCACAGCGGGGTTGCAGAACTCTCCTGTTCAAGGTCTGCCCTCAGCAGTGGCAGGCTCTCAGAGCTCCTGCTGAGCCCAGCACTGAGCCACCATGTTTCTTGTGCTGTAAGAGAGGGCCTGAGAGCTGAGCAGTTGTGTGGTGCAGTTGTGAGGGGCAGGGCTCCTGTGGAAGCCTCCACTGTTTGGATTGCCTGCAGGAAGGAAGCGGGATAACGTACAACTTGGCAAGGCATCTCAAAGCAGCATAAGACGCTCCAGTCAACAAATTTTGCATTATTATCTTGGGGGAAAAAGAATGATACTGAGTAGAGGAAAAACTACAGTCACACCTCTGTGTACTCTGGGAGTCAAAATCCTGTGTGCTTTGCACTTGTTTACACAGCTTTATCAGCAAAGAAGGATACCAGAAAACCAAGAGAAGTATTTGCTATTGTCTGTGAGGTGAGTGAACTTGCACAAATAAAATAACTTGGCCTGACCCGTTGGTATAATCACAAGCAGGATGGAAAGATGGGGATTAAGTATCACATGGCCTTGGCAATAGAAACATAAAATTGCACATTGATACTTGTCATCCATATGTACCATACATCCATATAAAAGAGAAAGTTTTATTGAAATTGGGTTCAGGATTACAGTCCCTAAAAGGTTGTTGGGGAAAATTCTGAGCAGACCCCTGTCTAAGTCTATTGGGTTTGCATGGCAAGGCTTTGGTATTGGGGGACTACAGGGGTGTTCCCCTTCTGAGAAGATTCCAGAAGCTGCTCCCATGTCCGACAGAACCAATGCCAGCCGACTCTAAGATGGGCCCACCCACTCCTGGCCAAGGCTGAGCCCATCAGGGTTACTGGTAATGCCTCTGGGATAACAGACTTAAAACGGTGGAAAAAAGCTGCACAGCAGCAGCCAGAAAGAGTGAGTAAACATGAGAGCAACAACACTGCAGGCACGCAGTTCAGTGAAGGAGGGGCAAGAGGTGCTCCAGGCACTGGAGCTGACATTCCCCTGCAGCCTCTGGTGCAGACCTTGGAGAGGCAGCTGTGCCCCTGGAGGTTCAGAGAGGAGCAGAGATCCCCCTGCAGGCATGGAAGACCCCAGACTAGAATAGACGGAATGCATGAAGGAGGCTGTGACCCCATGGGAAGCCCATGCTGGAGCAGGCTCCTGGCAGGACTGGTGAATCTGTGGAGAGAGGAGCCCATGCTGGAGTAGGTTTGCTGACAGGACTTGTGACACCATGGGGGACCCATGCTGAAGAACTCAGTGCTAAGAACTGCAGCCTGTGGGAAGGACTGACGTTGAAGAAGTTCATAGAGAATTGTCTTCTGTGGGAGGGACCCCACACTGGAGCAGGGGAGGAGTGTGACAAGCCTCCTCCTGAGGAGGAAGAAGCAGCAGAGACACATGTGATGAACTGACTGCAGCCCCCATTCCCTGTCCCCCTGCACCACTGTGGGGAAGGAGGTAGAGAATTCAGGAGTGAATTCAGGAAGGGAGGGGGGGGAGAAGGGTATTTTAAGAATTAGTTTTTATTTCTTATTATACTACTCTGATTTGATTGATAATAAATTAATTTTCCCCAAGTTGAGTCTGTTTTGCCCATGACTGTAATTGGTGAGTCCTTTGTCTCTCTGTCATTAACTCAACCCGTGAGCTTTTTGTTTTATTTTCTTACCCCAGTCCAGCTGAGAAGGGGAGCAATAAAAGTGGCTTTGGGCAGCACCAGGCATTCAGTCAGGGTCAATCCACCACAGCAGGAGACTGAAAAATCCTCAGCTCTCCATAATGCTTTACTAGAGTATCATCACAGAATAATATACATAAAAACAGCATAGAAACTGAAAGAGTTTCCCGTCCAAAAATGCTTCACCACGTGTTCCTGTTTGATGACTATCATTATCACCGCGTGTCTCCTAGTCTTCCACACAGTCTTTCAACCCACAACTATTTTGAATTAACTTCCCACACCAGCCGCTGCTTTTAGCTCACTTCAGGAATACAAAGTTCCACGTCTAAAAAGCCTCACAGCAGTCCTAAACATGCTTTCAACTTTCTAGCTACTTTCTTTCAGTCTCTGCTCTACCTTATGTTTACATACTCTGCTAGAGCTCATAAAAACTCCAGGGTTAAAGAAGAAAGGCTCTGAATGTTAGGGGGTAGATTTTATTCATCACCAGTCAGTAAACTGTAGGTTGGATAATATGTGATTTGCAAATAATTAAAATACAGATTTTAGTTATGATGAATCTGCAACTTAAATGAGTAAAGTTTTCTTTAAGTCTTGGAATGTGATAAACACATGAATAGGAATATTGTTTTACTGTAAATCAAAGTGAATAGAAACACAGAAGTCACAACCAATTGTTCTTAAGCAGCATCTCATGACAGCATGCAAAACAACTCAAGTGGCCCTTGCTTTTCTATCCCCATGACTACAAATCATAGAATCGTAGAATGGTTTGAGTTGCAAGGGACCTTAAAGATCATCTAGTTCCAGCCCCCTGCCATTAAGACAAGGACACCTTCCACTAGACCACGTTGCTCCAAGCCTCATCCAACCTGGCCTTTAACACTTCCAGGGATGGAGCATCCACAGCTTCTCTGAGCAACCTGTGGCAGTGCCTCACCACTCTCACAGGGAAGAATTTCTTCCTTATATCTAATCTAAACTTGCCCTTTGTCAGTTTGAAGCTACTCCCCATTGTCCTGTCACTACATGCCTTCATAAAAAGTCTCTCCAGCTCTCATGTGGTCCTCTTCAGGTACTGGAAGCCTGCTCTAAGGTCTCTCCAGAGCCTTCTCTTCTCCAGGCTGAACAATCCCAACTTTCACAAGCTGTCTTCATAGGAGAGGTGCTGCAGCACTCTGATCATCTTCTTCATGGTCCTCCAATGGACCCACTCCATTGTTACACTGGGGACCCCAAAGCTGGATGCAGCACTGCAGGTGGGGTCTCACAACAGCAGAGCAGAGGGGTAGAATCTCCTCCCTCCCCCTGCTGCCCATACTGCTTTGGGTGCAGCCCAGGAATGCAGTTGGCTTTCTGGGATATGAGAGCACACTGCCAAAACACACCCAGGGGTGCTGCTTGTCAACCAGCACCTCTAAGTCCTTCTGCTCAGTGCTGCTCTTAATCCATCCTCCATCTAGCCTATATTTGTGCTTGGAATTGCCCTGATACAGGTGCAGGACCTTTATACTTGGCCTTTTTGAACTTCACATGGTTCACATGGGCCCACCTCTCAAACCTGCCAAGGTTTCTCTGGATAATGTCCCTTCCCTCCAGCATGTCAATTGCACTACACAACTTGATGTCACTGGCAAACTTGCTGAGGGTGCACTCTATGCCACATCACTGACAAAGATGTTAAATAGCACCAGTCACCAATCCCTGAGGAATGCCACTTGTCATTTGTCTCCCCTTGGACATAAAGCTGTTGACCACAACTCTTTGAGTGTGAGCATCCAGCCAATTCCCAATCTATTAAGTGGTCCACCCGTCAAATCCATGTCTCTCCATTTTAGAAATGAGGATGTCATATGGGACAATGTCAAATGTCTTGCACAAGTCGAGGTAAATTGTCTGTTGCTCTTCCTTTACCCACTACTATTGTAACCCTGTTGTAGAAGGCCACCAAATTTGTCAGGTATGATTTGCCCTTAGTGAAACCATGTTAGCTGCCACCAGTGATCTCATTTTCCATGTGCCTTAGCATAGTTCCCAGGAGGATCTGCTCTGTGATCTTGCTGGGCACAGAGATGAGACTGACATGCCTGTAGTTCCCTGGGTCTTCCTTTTTTCCCTTTTTAAAAGTCTTCTCTGTGCTCTGGCCATTTTTTGCTTCAAGTACTGCAATTAATACACAGTTTTTCACCATGCTCACTTTAGTCTAACAAGAGCAGTCTAATTGCTCTTCTGTCTATTTTCCACTTCTCAAAGATTCACACATAAGTCCAGATCCTCAAATGCTCTCTGCAATGCCAAAGCCCTTGGTGCATATGGAGCAAGAGGGCAGGCTCTGGCAATGACATGAATTTCAATGCACACCAGGTCTGTTTAGCCATTCTCTGTGTACACAGTGATATGGATGTGCAAATTTGGAGATTACTTTTTAAGCCTTATGCAATGTTGTGAAATGCAAGCAAAGACTGTGTTCGTACGCAACAAGTGTCTTGGCCACTTGGAATTTCAAGTGCAGTTACTGCTGCTCCTCATGACCATTTGAAACATCAGGCTGAATCCTCGTCTTGACAAATGAGGGGAGGCGTGTGCTCAGAGTGGGTGACACAAAATGTGTAGTTGAGGTTTTTGTCTGGTGGCCCCTGAAACATAGCACTACTGATTGTTCCATGCTCCTCCCCTGGTTGCACCTGATCATTTCTGCTTGCACCTTTCTAGAGGGTAAATGATCTTCTATTCTGTTCATGACTATCCAATCGTAAATCCCTGTGGCTTTTGAAATTTCTTCTCCTGAAGCTCTTGCTACTATTACATATTAATTCTGCCTCAAATTGGTTTTGTTTGATATAAAAATATCAGTTCTCTCAAATCTGATTTCTGTACTTCCTCTATTTTTTTCTGGGTTCAGAGAGGTTTTTTTTTTAATCTTCTTTCCTTTTATTTCACATTACTAGTCTCTCATGAAAGGCCTAATCTGAAGCATTTAGTTTCTGTCTCAGTACTTCTTCTTGAAGTGGTCCTTGCTTTTCTATCACCATGACTACAGTTCTTCTCTATGCTCTGGCCATTACCTGTTTTAGCTACTGTAATTTAGTGACAGCTTCTCTTTCAGGTTTTCTGTACTTCCTTGAGCCTAACAAAAAATTTATTAATCTACCTTCTCCTCCCCTACACTTGAAGGATCCCATCTCATTTTTTTATTCTTGCCGTTGGCTCCCTGCCTCCTCACTCTTCAGAGGTTTTCCATTGCCCCTGTTCCCTCTCTTGCTTCCTGAGTGCCTCCTGATATTATCCTGCCACAGTACCTCTTGTCTTCTCCCAGCCTCTGTTTCGTAGCTTGCCTTTATTTTGGAAACTGAATGAGTTGAAGTAATGCCAGTTTTACAGGGAGAACTCATGCACAGAACTCTTGACTCCTGAAGGTCACCTATGAGGTCCATGGCTGATTAGGAAAGAAACCACAATGTTTCTGAGTGACATCCAGTCATTCAGCCCAGGAGTTCCTTTCTCCATTCAGACCTGCTGCCCTGGTGATTCTTCATTTCTGCAGGATCCATTTTTCCCTGGAGACAATTGCCTTGTGTTTTTTCTTGATCATATTTGACTCTGAATTCTTCGGGAATGACTTTAGTGTTTGTCTTGGTTTGAAAGACAGGTACCTGCCAGCAAAAGCTGGAATCTCCCTTTGAATAGAGAATGTAAACCCCCTCCCTCAGATTATTATAATTTTGCAATTGGAGGCTCTCAGGCAAAGATTTGGGAGTGGGAATAACAGTTCTTTACTAGGAATATTAGACAAAGCAAAGACAAATACAAATGTAATAGCACTAAGAGACAAGCAAAAAAAACCAAAGAAACAACAAAACCTCAGAAAATGCCCTGACAGAGTCAGGGATGTGACCTGACACCCTGGGTATCAGGGTGGTGAAAGCAGTCCAGATGAAATCCTCCTTGAGCAGTGAATGCAGTTCTATGAAGTGAAATAGTCCTGTATGAAAGTCCAATGGTGAAGAAAAATGTGTTCAGTCTTCCTCTGGAGAGAAATCCAGCAGAGAGAGAGAAAACAAGCAGGGTCCCCTGGTACTCCAGTCCTTTCGGAGCGGTGTCCTCGGACCAAACTCCTGCTCACTGCTGTTCCCCCGGGAGAAACCTGCTGCCTCCTTTGTTTAAGTCAAGTATCCATAAAGTACCCAGCCATCAGTTACCTAGCAAACCATCAGGAAAAATTCCACAAACACAAAAGAAACACATCCAACTCCCAACAGTGTTTTTGTACTTGCAAAGCAAGTTCAAAATGTTTGTGTACTTGCAAAGCAGTTCACCTTTATAGTGACACATAAATGTTTTCCCCATCCTAATTATAGTAGCCAGCAGCTCAGACATGCTGTACTGTACTTGGGGAGGAAGCAGAGAGATTTCTGTGCATCACACAAAGGAAATTGACAGACTGTGTTTGCTCGCTAATTGAATGAAACATTTCAAGACTTTAGCTTGAGCAATATAAAACTGTCTTGAATAGCCTAAAAGTGCCTCTGTTAAAAATTCAGATAAGATCTCCTGCCAGAACTGTGATGCTGCCTTGGTAACCGTGATGGTCAGGGTAAAGCGTTACCTCTGAAGCATGGGAACAGAAAGCATGACCCTATCTGTCCCCTCATCTTCTGGAATTCAAGAGACAAATATTCTTAGAAAACTCTTTGGGTTTTAATTGTTTTTCTGGATTTATTGTTGTTACAGGTTCAGACCCCTGGTCCTTCTTCCATTATATTAGCACAGCACTGACATGAGGAATGGCTGCTCCTGTCTTGAACAGGGAGAGTTCCCATGGGATCACAGTGTGTTAATCCCTTGTAGCACCCAACTGTCTCTTTGACTGTCTTTTTCCCAAAATTATGCAACTGGGTTAAGTATGGATCAGCCTTGGTATAATTTTATACCCAGTCTCACCAGAACCAGAGTCAATGAATGAATATCAAGTACATTTATTCAGGTTGTACTTTAGTAATGTACCATAAAGGTGAAAAGTGTCAAAATTATCTGTACTGACATCAGGTCTTTGTTCATTGCCTGTCTGTTCAGTTGCCCAGAGAGGCTGCAAAGCCTCCATAAGTGGCGATTTGCAAAATCTGACTGGACATGGTCCTGAGGAAACTGCACTAGGTGATGCTGCTTGAGTAGAGGTTTGCACTAGATCACATCAAGGGGTCTCTTCCAACCACAGGTATTCTGTTCACAGTGAGCTATGCGCTTCCAGGTTTGTATCACCTACAATCCATATGTTCCTTCCAGGCAGCAAACAGAACTCCTGCACAGGATGCAAAGTCCTTCGTCTGAAATCAGACAAAGGGTGGGGGAGGAGGCCCCCGGTTCATCCTGTAAAGAAAGTTTAGCTGGGGAATTGTTCTTTTCCTAACCTTATTCTCCTTATTCACGTATTTTATGAGTAACGCTTGGGAACCCAGAGTACAGCAGGCTGAATTTATTCATAGTCTGAGCATTATGAAAGCAGCCTCTGAGGCAGTTTCCTCTCATGCTGCCACACCATTGAAGGCAGCCTTGACCTTCGGGGACCACCCTCTTCAGGAATGGAGGGTTATTCAGCCTGCATCCTGTTTAAGAACCACACACCCCTCCTGAGTACTGGCTCACTGCTGGAGCATGAGCCTCGCCATCTGTTTCAGTGCTCCCACTGTGGAGCAGCACTCCTGAAGTGACCAGTTGTGAGAGTGTGACCCACTCTTCCTGGTGCTGAGTCAGAACTGAATTCCCTCTAGGTGTACACAGCTAAAGCAAGACTGATCCCACAAACCTGCAGGTAGAGGTGTCAGCAACTTAGATGGCATCAGCAGGAAAACACACCCTTGGGATATAGCCTTGCATATCATTTAACTTCAGCTGAATACATGTAGGAAACAGTGATCTGGCTCCCTCAATTCTTATACAAGATAAGCCCTTTGAAGTCCTTGTATTCTGCAGGCAGGGCCAGCTTGGCATTTTTGCCAAGTCAGTGAAATGTTTTGATATCAACTGCTTTTCTCTTCCCCAAAACAACACCTGGCTCTTGTTCTGCTCATTTTAATCCTGAAAAAAACTTCACTGCATTTCCGTCTTGCTCTGCATTACTATGAGGGAACACCATTGCTGCCACAGTTTCTCTCATGCATGAATACACAGACCCATTGCATACAAGTCTCCCTTTTCTTAGTGTCCAGCCCCAAGTTTCTGCACTGGGTTTCACACTGATTCCAGCAAGAGGCTGGAGAAGGAGAGAGTGGGTTGCAGAGCAGAGAACAGACTGTGCTTGCCATTCCTCATGCTGCAGAGAATCAAACTAGTAGTTTCTTACAGGAAATAAGGCTAGTGAGGGATCTAGTTTAGGCTGACTTCACTGTGGCAGATACTCATCTAGTCTTAAAAACTCCAGTGCAAAGATTCCTCACATTTCTCTTTGGAAGCTTGGTCCAGTGTTTCATGATGTGTTGAAGGCTCTGACTTGGGGCTACCCTCTGTCCAGATTTGCTAGGTATTTGCTTTTTCTGCCCAGAAAATTTGCCTGCACAGATGTTTGAGGATTGTCTGTACTGCAGCTTGGATAGGAAGGCTACACATGTGGAAAACCTGAACATATCCCCAGGACCTGTGCTGACCTATTGTACAATCTGTATACAGGAAACCAGACCAGGAAGCACTGATCTTATTCTATGAATGGGATGTGGTTGCTTGGTGAATACACAGTATATTCAGTGTCCCAAAAGTGTGGGATTTGCTACATAAGCAACATATCTGATAACAGAATCAGGGAGCAGTACTGGATTCACTGCATTGGCACTGCAGAGCATGACAGAAAAATACTGAAACATACTGAAATTGGCATCCTGAAGACACACAACAGTAATTGTGTGATGCTGAGGTTATTAAACACCAACACTTCTGCAGTATCTTGGGTCCTGCTTTGAGTTGCAGTTATCCTTTGTGGCCTGGCCCAGCCCTCCTAGGCTTCTACCTTCTCATTCTTCCCCAATTATTTATTTCCACCCATATTAGGTTCAGTAAGTACCAAATATATTTTGAGAGGACACCCTGAACAGAAGCACAGCAGCCCTGTGCTGGCTGCAGGACATGACACAGTCACACTTACCTTGATCATCCGGAGGTGCTGCATCCCCCATGTGCACTGCGGGTGAGGCATGGCAGAGCACTGGGGGAAGAGCAGGGGGAAATCAAAAGGTACTGGCCAGCAGTACTTCCCTTCTTGTCACTCCTCACTGTCATGCTTTTATACTGACACAGCTGTTTGCATGACCACATGATGATCTAGAAAAAGGGGAATTCCACACTAAATAATGGTTTGGGTTTTGCTTGGGTTGTTTTTACTTCAGCCAAGAAGCAATTGTGCTGGTCTCATTGAAGCTACCACTTGACTGTGTCTGAGCAGAAGATTGCAGCAGGGCCAAAAGTCCCTTAGACCAGCGCTGTGTAGAAGGTCACGAATGAGGTGGCACAGTAGCAGTTCCTGTCCAGCTTCTTCATTCCCCCTCTGCCATGTCCCCTTACTCTTGCCATCTCCTCCACTGACACTTGGGTATATTGTGCAGTGCCACAGGTGGCTGCTTGGCCAACCAGCCCAGGCAACCAATCCAGCTGCAAAAGAATCCATTAGAATAAAACTAAAAGGGACCATTTTCAGTGCCACCCCTTCCTCAGTGGGGTCCACTGCACAGGTGGAGAGGAGCAATGAGGGTATGGCTTGGTTCACCCTGTGCTCCTGCCTAAGAAGTCCCCCCATGACCCTCAGCTTTTGCTGCATGAAACAAGTGCCTGAACATAGGCACTTTGCTCACACCTAAACTAACTGTATTCTTTTATTTTGTTTCTCAGCACAATCTTTCATTCTGAAGGGAGGGTGGTAATTTTTAATGAAAATTCACATTGTTTTGTTAGCAAATAAACTCATGTTTGACACAACATTTACCATGTCTGCCAGATTGGCAGGGGTTTTCTTTCTCTGCTCTGGCTCTTTTCCTCCTTGTTTTATTTTTCCCTTCCAGTACTCTCTTAATTTAGACTGGACCCTCTTGTAACAGCAAGTCAGCTACTTGCTTAGGGCAAAACAATTTGTACACTAGATTTATTGTCTTCCTGCTTGGATGTCCATCTTGTAATGTCTTCCACATCCAAGCCCATCCAAGTTTCTTTCTCTCTTTTTTCCTCTGTACTTTGAGCTTAGTGTTTTGAAGGAAGTTGATCAAACTGAGCATTCTTGTGAATTTAAGCTTGGTTGCCAAGAATGTAAGTGATTCATTCCCCTGTAAGGAAAAGTGCTGGCAATAAAACATTCCCCATTCCCCCCTTTTTATATGCAAAATACTGTTACTGCTCAAACCAGCAGATCTTTTTACTTAGAACAAAGTGTTACCCTATTAATTGCACAACAACTAGAATTCTTAAAATACCTTTAAGCTCTATTCTTAGAAGGAAATATTGCCAGCAGAGGCCTTGAAAGTGATGAGATATAAAATACAAGCACTAGTAAAGCACAACAAAATGGTACCTTGCCTCACATCCTTCACATTGTTATCTTACCCTCAGCAGGACCAAATTCCAGCAGTTTTTCCTTTATGCTTTGTGTTGTGGATATTTTAAGAATCCTTCAGGGAAATACAAAATAATTTCAGGGGAGAAATGTGCTATTTCCTTGCATGAGGACAGTGCAGGAGCTGCACTGGAGAATCAGCTATGCAGTGAGAGGAGTTTAACATCCCAGTTTGTCCCCAGTGGCAGTGCTGATGTGGCTGGACAGGTGCACACCTTGGCTCAAACTCCCCGGGGACCGGCCATAGCCCCATTCCCTGTGCAGGGACACCCTGTCTGCACCATGCCTGTCTCATTCCTCTTCTGCTACAGCACTTCAGCAAGTGAAGGTTTTCACATGTTCATTGAATATTGAGCCTGGTGCTCGGCACACTCCTCCCCCAGAAGACAGAGAGCTTTGTTTACAATCTGGCAGCAAAAGAAAAGGTGGTTTGGGATTAGGTATGCATTGGTACAGTCAGGAAAGCAGGATTCATCTTTTCTGGAAGTCTTTTAAAAGCTATGACATTAGCAAAAGACTCTGTTGCTATTTGTCATAGTTTTGGCTTTGCTCCTGGCTGGGCCAGGAAATGGTGTGCACGAAGTAGAATTCCCACGTTTCAGCAATGCCCCCGCAGCCTTGCTCCAACAGTGACACACAGGTAGGGCAAATAACACTTGCACCTGATGTTTTTCAATCTTGCAAAGGACCAGCTGCTTTCAACTACCTTTTCCCATCTCTTATCTCTGCCAGCTAGCCAGCGATAAAGCCACTCACAATCCTGGAATCATGGGATTGCTGTCCCAGCAAGAAGCCAAGACTCATTCAGGCAGTCTGAAGAAACTGTAAACTCCCCTGCAGTTCAGCTGTCACCATGTGTACAGAGCTGATGGAGCTGTATAGCTCACAGCCCACAAGAGAGCAGGAGGAGGAACTCTGGAACTCCCAGGAGCAGGTGCACAGCCCATTCTTAGTGGCCTTCCACCACTAACAACAAAACCTAATAACCAAAAATTACCAGCTTAAGATAAGAGGCTCAAAGAATTGTGGGTAAAAAAGCATTCACCAAAATCCAGGCATCCCTGAGTGCAAATGCAGTAGGAACTTCTCCATGACTGACCAAAAATGTCATCTGTCATCTAAACATAAAATGAAAAATGTCTAATGGCTCTGCTGGCCAAATCATTTGCATTAGCTGGCCACAGCTCAAAGAACAACTACAGCTATGTTAGCACAAATACAGAAATCTTCCCACTTCATTTGCAGCCCGAGATGGACAGATGCTCATGAATCTCTCATTCTGACTGGACTTCATGGTTTCTAATCAGAAACCAATTAATAATTTTGACAGTGTATTACTTCATCTTTGGCCATGGCTAAAATCCTTTCTGAATTCATGTGACTGTTTGAAGCATGTTGGAGCAGTAGCTCCATATTTTTTTGGGTGAAGCCTGACCCAAGTCTGAGAGAAGCAGCCAGACTGCTGAACTTAAACATTTTAAGATCTAGCCCATACAGCAGAATCAGTATGCAATAATTTAGCAATAACTGTGCCCTGTGTTCTTAATATTTCACTTTGAAATTTTCAAACCTGTGTGCTTAGTAATTGCTCACCTCTAACAGACAGGGGAATCTATCCATGTCTCTGGGAACAGAATTAGTGTACTTTTATTATTTGAGAATATTTCAATTCCTTTCACGTTATGGGTCTTTCTTTTTCAGTATTTGCAGTTTTTGAATTTGAAAATTCTGAGATCTATTTTTAAAGGTAACTCTGAGTTATTATCATCACTCTTTATCTTTAAGAATTCTGAATACCTGCATTAAATTGGTTTATCAGCTGGTAATTATTATGCCTTTACATTCCTTAAGCCCAAAGAAAATAGAGCTTATTTTATCTTGCTTCACATTGAAGAAATCTAATCTAAGGGGTGTAGAAGTGCCATTTCTCCTGCTCTTCTATGCCCTGAAGTTTTATAGAAATGATTCTGAATTATTCTTAGATTTGCAACTGGCATAACAAAACATAAAGCTAACTATAAAGAAGTGCTAACCCAAGATGTTTTTTCCTGTCCACTTCTTTTGAAATAGTTTCTTTCCTCCTCCTTTCTTAATTTGCAAGAATTTTCTCTTTAGCAAGTCTGTGAGGCACTTATTGGTTGTTTTGTTTTTGGTTTTTTTTTGAGTGCTGTGCTTTCTTACACAACTTGTGAACACAAACAAAGAGTGCTGCTCACAGCAATCTGAAATGTCACGGTCTGTCATGCTGTCACATAACTTGTCACATTGTACAGACCGTCATTTGAAAGCACCAGGTTATGGACAGATGTCATCTTCTGACTCCAAGTGAACCATGACAAGAAGGATGCCTTTTATCACCATCCCCTCTGGCCCACTGATGTGCCAGCACAGCTGTTTGTGTGAACCCTTTCTCACCCAGTCCAGGCAAGAGTAGCAGGATTTTTATAAACTCTTTAAGTATGAAGTCTTTGCTAAGCTGTTTCATTGCAACAGCTCTATGGAGAGCTCATCATGACCAGCTCTGCCAAGAGAGCTCATAGGGAAGGAACAGCAAGAAATGTAAAAGCCGTGATTTCTTCTGCCAGCACCCTGGGCACTGTGTGCACTTCTTCCCATGCCCTTACGGTCACTCAGCTACAACCCCAGCCTCCATTGCTCTGCAGCCAAACTTCCTACATTTGCAATTTCCCCAGCACCTCCTGCCCTGTGCAAAATGGAATATAATACAGCTGATAACCATGGTTATGAGAGGTTATTCTTTCTTGGTCTAAGGAATAGGCATACACAAATTTTCTAGGAACTTTTGAAGTTACTGTGTGTGGGAGCTGAAGCAATTCTGCCTTGCATTGTGCCTACAGCAGATTCTGTTTTACTGGTGCTATTCTGCCACTACCATTAGGATTATTTCAGTGTTTCCACTAAGCACTGTGTCTCTGAGGAGCTTATGGTAACCAAGCTATCAGAATTCATTCTGGACTCAATCATCACGTATTGTAAACTCCCAGTAATGGACAGTTCCTTTCTTTTAAAAAGATTGTTAGAGTTAATTGATATTGCATAGCATTCAATAAAGAATTTGGTTTTGTACTGAATTATTCAAAATGTTGTGGATAATTTATCAAAGACAGAACATTTTCATCATAAGTGGCCATTCAGAAAAAATACACAAAATAACCCAAAAAGAGAAAGAGCATTGTGTTTTCTGACCTTCTTGTTGAGCCACAAAAGATATTTCTGCAAGGCAGCTGAGCTGTCTCAGGGTGCTGAGGCTTTGCTTTGTGCTTGACAAGGCCACATGGAACTACTTATTTTGGAGAAAAGTTTTGCTTGACTCTTTATGACAATGCTTCTGGAGGCAGGACACACGTAATGGCTTGCACAACATCATTCTTTCTTATGAAGGATACACACTGCTCTCACGAACCTTCTGTGGGGCTCTGTGAGCCCCAGAAGGAAGCCAGAAAAAACATGTCTCCTGCTGGGGCTGTGCAGAGAGGATTTACTTGTCAACAGTTCCCTCATCATTACAGAATCAGTGCAAAATGCCACAGACACAGGAGGTTCTTTCTGTTAGGATCCATCATACTGGGGTAGAAAACAGAGGGAAAGACCTGTTCTCGGCATGCGGGACACATCTTTATCCATTTACTATTTTCAATAGTAACAGTGTGTACCACAAAAAGGAAACTTCTAGGACTGTATGGCAAGATGAAGAGAAGCATAGCCAGGGAGCTGCATATAAAATATGTGTATGTTGGTACACTCAGAGAAAAGTACTTTAATAAGATTCTTCCATGGGAAGGGAAAATAACAAATATTTGGAGGAAGAATAACCATCAACCTAATCTGTTAACACTTACTCATGGAAACATTCCCACCAAACCATGAACAGGAATGCGTCTATATGATGGAGACACCCATGCCCTTCTCAGATTTTTGTGTCGTGTTCAAGGATAGGATCACATTAATCCAGGAAGCAGGCAGGGAAGGGATTTGTCTGCACAGGAAATGTGGAAGACAATATTAACAACATCTCTTCCAGCTGCTGATGTTGCAAGGGAACATGCTGGCTTTGCCATGCAGGGCACTTGGAAGACAGTGCTGTTACCTCAGAGCGACCAGCGCAGGGGCAGAGGGTCAGACAGCCTCTGTGTCCCCAGGGAAAATCGATTCACTCAGTGGGCAGCAGCAGTATCTGCAACTGGGGAAAACACCAGCAATGAAAGTAACCTTCACACTGGCTTGGTTTCTCACCACTGCTCTCAGCAGTGGAGCTGACCCAGTGAAGGCAAACCAGGAAACACAGCTACCAGGGGGCACAGGGACTCACACTGCTGACCTAACTATCTGCACTGAATTACAGGCTGACCAACTTCTAGTGTTGGTTGTCCTCTCTCTAAAACACGTCTCATTCACAATTTAAAAAATTTCCACTGATTGAAATGACAAGCCATTTGTTCCTCCCTCACAGTGTATGAACGTTTTTGTACTGAGGTAATTTCAGACAAACAGTAGGGGGGAAATCAGGAATCTATGGTAGAGTATTACCCAAGTTATAAAAGCAGTTTATTACTCTATTGTGTGTCTAAAATTTCTGGAATATTGTAGCAGATGTATTTTATAGAGAAATGACAACACATTTTAATGAAATCCAGGTTTAGAATCTGGTAACATTTCTTTCTTAATTTTATATTTTGTAACCAAGTCTACAACTCCACTAGGAAAAATCAATAGAATATTTAGCACACCTCGCCATCTCACCTTAATGGATATTTGTACAGAGAAGAAAATATCTCTATGTGACAGATCAGGAGTTACTTTTTCTTTACTTGAAACTGAAGTCTGTTTTCCTCTGCTGACAACTACAAGCTCCAGTTTGTTCTGATCCACTCCAGGTGAAATTCAAGCAGTTATTACAATTTTTTGCTGGATCCCTCTTACATAAGCTGTATTGTCTAGCTGATTTAGATTGCGAGCAGTTAGTTTTGCACTGGATCAGCCTGAAGTGCTGTGGCTCTCCAGCTCCCTCCTCACACTGCTCAGGGGATGCAGGCAGGGTCACATCCTGCATCCTTTATCGCTGTGGGAAGCAGCACCCTAAGGAAAACAAGACAGATTCCCACTGTTCGCAGCTCCAGTGTTCAGGCCTGTGGCAGAGCTCAGGAGCAATGTGGACATCCTTCCAAATCACTCACATGTCCAGGTGTTCAATATTAGTCTCAGCTAACTTCAGATAAATTGCAGAGTTTTTGTTTTTTTTCAATACTACTGTTCAATACAGTGTACTTGCTTTATGAGAATATTTCTAACAGGAGTAAGCATATCTGAAAAATTTTATTTCTTTCTCAAAAGTATGTGGATGCTGCAGGTTTCTGACAAACTGCTGTTTGAGTGAACAGCAGTAACAGAAATGTGAGTGATAATGCTTAATGCCTAATACATTATTCTTTGAATGTTTTTTTCTGAAACTGAAAAAAAAAAGCATCCTGAGAATACTCTTTTAGGAAACACCTGATGTGGAATAGTTCCAGCAGAATGGCAGAATTATAACGTTTGGCAACATCACAAACCACTTTCAAGTTTAATCAAGGCCTTACAGCAGCAGCTATGATGCAGCTTGTTTACAAGGCACGGCAGTGGCTCTGCCTCGTGTACGCCGCCTGCGTGCCTAGAGCGAGCACAAACCTGCACAGCCTGACTGGTGCTACTGTCACATTAGCAGTTAAACCATTTTGCAATACTGTAAAACAGCAAATCACCTTCAAAGCATCTTTATTAACTTTTGGTCCTTCTGATGATTTTGCAGGGAAAAAAAAAAAGAGAAAAACATATATGCAATTTATACACAAATACAGATTCCTTTCAGGTAGTTAAGTCTTGGTGCTCCTGAATCAGGATGCTGCCTTGGGGGTCTCTGTAGGATTTACACATCCAGTGCTAGAGTCCTTTTCTACATCCCAGCCTCACCAGTCTGTCCTGCACCGACTCATTCACTACTGCCTTGCAGGCAGGTTGAATAGGACCACGGAAGCCCAAGAGTTACAGTGCATTTTGTGGGCCCAAACCATCTAAATTCAAAACAGGGAACAGAAACTGAAGCTTATATGAAAACAGTGTAATTGTCTAGCAGCACTACAGATTTCTTGAAATTCACACTAACTTTGGTACAAAACATAGGAAATTAAAATGCTGTAGTGAAATCTACTGCACACAGAGCATTCTGAAAGTAAAAACACACCCATGACATCACCATGACACAAAACGCAGGAAATACCAGTGGTTGTGTTTGCAAAGAAGTTGTGCTTGTGTTCTTCTTCCACCAGTTAAAGCTGGTTTGCAGTAGAAACTCTATCAAATTTGAGACTTTGCTCTTTCAATTGATTGTAAAGATGTTTGAAAGTTGATTGTGCTGTTGCCAGAATAGGGCAGTTGAACTTTCCACAATCAAGATAAAGACCAAGTCCTCTATCAAACGGGCTTTATGGGATACACATACAACCAAGAAAAGTTAGGGGGCTGTATGTAGTCCTGGTTAGGAAGAACTCAGAAACACAGCCAATAAGCCAGAAGTCCTGGGAGTCTTGGGAACCTGGAAGTAGTATGCTGCTGAGGCTAATTCAGCTTCTTTGAACTCAGATTTGATACACTCATGGGTCTGAAATGTGTGGACCTTATTCATGCTACAATTTTTCTAGTTTCTGGGAGGTTTGCCTCCATGGTTGATATCCCAGTATCGCCATTACTTCCTGTATCTTCCCAAGGACATTTATTGTTTGCTACAATCCTTCCATTCTGCCTAGAAAGTTTTAAGTTACCCCATACCAACTGCTCCTTTTGTTTTTCCCTTTCAGTCACAAGTTACTCACAGTAAGTGTTTTGTAGGCCAATGAGCTCCTTGACCCACAGTGCTCCTCTCTAAAGGGCTGTGGCAGCTTTGTCCAGTCCCATATCCTAAGGGCACCAACTCCCCATCTCATTCACTGCCTTCTCAGATGGCCCAACAAACAACTCACAGTTTGCTATTTAAATAACCATTTCCTTAAGAACATGTGTTAACAATACTTAAAGGGGCAATTCACGCTTCCAAACCATTCATCTCCTGCTCTACAGGCATTCACAGCTGGAAAAGTTCGAGTCACGTTTAGGGCCTTCACAATAACAAAGGCTGGAGACTTGCTCCTATCCAGTCTTATGCTGCCTCACTACCTCGGCGAGGATCTTTCATTTTTCTTACAGCGTACCCTATATATATATATATATGTAAGTGTTTGCATGTACTGACATTTTTTGCACAGCACACAGTGTCCCTGAACAAGCAGAGGAGACCTCTCGCCCCACAAAACCTAAGGATATGCGAAGGGAGAATGAAGCAATCAACCATCCCGCCTACCACTGAAGCGACACCCCCTGCTCTTCTCCTATTCTCTCCCTCCGCCCCCCAGCTGCTCCTAGACATGCACTTCCCACCACTCGCCTTGCACCAGGTCTAGCAATCGTGGAATCAGTTTAGAAAGCGTCAAGCGAAATTAACTGACAGAGAACCAGCCCCTACTAGATAGTTTTCTCTTAAATTGGGGAACTTAACTTGTATTAGGAAGCATCTAGTGAGAGCCATGCCTGGCAGAAGGAAGGGAAAAACCCGTCATGTGGCTAAGGACGAGCAGCGGGAGCGAAATCTCCCTCCTCAGGCAAAAGCAAGCAGCTGGACCAACCCCAGTACACGTGAGACCTCAGCCTAAACCTGTGGGAACCCCGTTTATGGTGTTATGACTTGTTTAACCAGGCAGCCCCATCCCGAGTAAAACCCGCACCCGACAGCCACATCACTGCATTTTCATTTCCAAATAATTTTCAACCTTTGCTTCCAAACATCTGACATAAGAATCTACGATTTTAGACTGAAAATAAATTGTGTTGATACAGTTAATGCATAATAAATTAAAGCTTTAATTTACTTAAAACTCAGGCCCACTAGGGTCCTTTTTCACATAAATAATGTACTCCAAAAGTTCTAGCAGAAGGAACCACTCAGATTTGTAACAAAATTGTGCTTTATTTGTTACAGCTATTCCCTTACAATACTTGATATAAATTCCTTTGTTTCAGAAATGGTAGTTCACACACTGAGCCCAAAGTGTGTACTATCATGGCAGAGATAATTAATTTTAGCAGAGTAATAGACTGAATTGTTGCCTGGGAAATCAAATTCCACAAATGGTGGCAAGGCTGACTCATTGCCTATGGTAACAAAATGATGATATGCTGTAACTTAATGTAGTTTAAAAACTGTACAACACTATCCAGACTACTACAAAAGGAAGTTAATAAAAATTGAGGGTGAACTGTAAAAGGTTGCTGGCTCTCTCATCTTGTATTTGGTGAGCCATAAATCAACATTTTAAACCAAGTACTGTTGATTATATTGGAGTGAAATGCCAGAGCTTTTTTTTTTTTTTTTTTTTTGTAGTATGGACTTATAACCCTTTTTCTTCTTTATGATATACACAGAAACATAATATGTGAATATATTCTATAATATTTATATCTCTTTATATTTTTATAATATTTTGCTCCCCTAAATATTTTTTCAATAAATAATACCTTTGGAACATGTTTTTGGAAGAATGAAATCAAACCCCATCACCCTTAGAGCACAGGTACTTCAACATTTACAACACCTTAAACACCTTAACAACACCTGCTCTTTGCATGGTGCAGAACGTACAATACTCACTTCTGCTGCTAGACTTACACTGGGGACAGCAGCCCAAACACACCCTGAGCCTCCTGACTCAGACGTTCACTGCACTTCGGGGACCCTGAGACAGCTCCGGTGGCACATGGGCTGTTCTCTGCTGCAAGCACCAACAGAGAGTTGTGTGAGGAGCGCAGGCACACTGCAGTATTATAGCATCAAATATGGCTTAACGGGGTGCTGAAGGGATGGGAGGATGTGTGGTATGAGGACAGGCGAGGGAGCTGGCACTGTTCACAGGGACGGCTCACTGTGCGGGAATACTGGGCGGGCGGGAGCAGAGACTGACAGCCAGGCTTCTCAGCGATGCCTCGCCACAGAGCCAGAGGCAAAGGCCACAAACTGACAGAAGAAGTGATTTTTTTTTTTGTTTGTTTGTTTTTGTTTTTCTCTTTTTTTAACCTGCAAAGGCGATTGAGCCCGGGAGCAGGTTCCGTCCTTGGGCACACAGAACCCGCGCAGCCCTCGCTGACGCTGCCCTGGGCAGGGGTTTGGAGCGGGCAGCCTCCCCCAGAGCTCCTTCCAGCCTCAGCAGATCTTTGAGTCCCTGATATGTGATCGTTTTGCTCCTGCAAGCACGCTTCTGCTTAATTTTACAGAGAAACTCGTTTTTGTTTTACTCTCAAAATGAGAAATAAATTCAGAGGAAATAATCCAGGAGTAAATTCTGTGAAAACAACTGAGCCCCTCTGCCCCCATAGCTTTGAGTAACAAGCAATCTCGACATTTTAAAAAAGCTATCACAAAAGCAGGTATTTTGTATTCGCTTATAGATATTATATATATTCCTGCTTATTTTGTAAGACACAACCACAGACTCAAATTTAAGCTAACAAAAGATTCCACTTGTGGGAAAAAAAAACAAAAACAAACGTACACGGGAAGCGTGTGCATTTGACCTTTCCCTAAATGTAACAGTAAGGTAAACTAGATTCTAAGTAGATTACCCGCTAGTTTATTTCACCCTACTTCTACTCACAGGGCAGTTTCTCCCTACGGGACACCCGCACCTTCCCGCGGCTCCCTGAGGGCGGGGCGGCGCCTCAGGCCTGGGGGCGGAACCCAGCCAGGGCCGCCTCCGCCCCTGCTCTCGCGAGATGGGCGGCGCGCGGCGCGACATCCGGGAGCGGCGCGGCAAGATGGCGGTGGAGTCGCGGGTGACGCAGGAGGAGATCAAGAAGGAGCCGGAGAAGCCGATCGACCGCGAGAAGGTGTCCAGAGCGTGGAGTGCTGTGCCGTGCCGCTTCGCCGGCCGCTTCAGGGCGGATAGCGGGGGTGGGGGGAGTGGTGAG
>WBNO01007208.1:8053-39874 GCA_013400575.1 Peucedramus taeniatus | reverse complement strand
GGGGGGGGGAGGGCCTGGCGAGCGGCTCCTAATCCCAATCCCCACCCCTGCGGCTCCCCGCTCCCATTCCCATCCTCATTCTCTCACCCCCGCCTCGCCCCGCAGACGTGCCCGCTGCTGCTTCGCGTCTTCACCACCAACAATGGGCGGCACCACCGCATGGACGAGTTCTCCCGCGGCAACGTGCCCTCCAGCGAGCTGCAGATCTACACCTGGTGAGTGACCGCTCCTCTACTCCTCGCCATGGCGCGGGGCCAGCGCGGCCTCGCCCGGGCCCCAGGGGCCAGAGGGAGCTGCGCGGGCTCCGGCCGGAGCAGGACAGGCCGCTGGTGTGGAGCAGGTCTGGCTGTGCCCTGGCAGCTGAGGGGGCATCTCCGGAAGCGCAGCTTTGCGCAGCGGTGAGCGCTCAGCCACTGAGACTCAGTGCGGCTCACCGCACTGAGATGACTCGGTGCTTGTAATCGGTGGCTTGTGCTGTGGCGAAGCTTATCGCAACACATCTACTCAACGCAGAGGTTCTCCTTTAATGTGTATATATCGTTCCAATAGCCCCGTTATCCAGTAGAAGCAGCTGTCCCAGAAGGCTTGAAATGTTGTGTGAATGGTTTGTTGGTTTAACTCAGATCCTTCTGAGAGTGGGGTAAT
Organism: Peucedramus taeniatus; assembly: GCA_013400575.1. NCBI lineage: Eukaryota > Metazoa > Chordata > Aves > Passeriformes > Fringillidae > Peucedramus > Peucedramus taeniatus. Next base: position 39,229 of record WBNO01007208.1, on the reverse strand, counting down.
GAGTTTTCTTTTTGTATGGTCAGGTGGCAATGCTTTAACAAAGAGCTGCGTTTTATCACTATCGGATTTACTTTGGAGAACTGCCTTAGTCTCTATTGAAAAAATGTTAGGTTTTGTTTGTAGTATTTTGAAGAATGCCTTTGAAAAGGAATTATGCTGCTTTTTAAACCCTTCATGATGTTTGCCAGAGTTGTAACTCATACGTTGTGTAGTTGAATAAATCAATTTTTGTGGCTACTAAAGCATGCAGTTTTAATTTACTTCTAAGTGGGATTTATGGACTCTGTCCAGGCTGTTAGTGGTGTCTGAGTTGTTTCCCATCTGCAGAAGTCAGAATGGGCATTGTCTGTCAACACACTGCTCCTTGGTTGCCTGAAGATCAGAGTGAGTGCACAGTCTGTATGATTGGAGACACTTCACTTGTGATGACTGAGTACTTTTGTTCATGAAATTCTAGACATGAGCTTTAGCCCTTCTCTGGTTGAAGGCTGGGTAAAGGAGTGCTGCCTGCTAGGCAGAAGCAGAGCCATTATATTTTTCTGCTTTTCTTACATTTCCTCTAATAGTTAATAACCTTATTTTAATATAGATATCAGCTTAGGTGGGGAAGCTCTTACACTGTGCCTTGTATGAATGTATTAAAAAAAAAAAAAGACTCCTGCTGTTTAAATGGTAGCTCTTCAGAGAGACCTGGAAATGCAGATGTTGAAATGTATACAGAGATTAAGAGATTCATCTGAATGTCACAGTGAATCAGACACATTTGCACTAGAGCATGGGTAGGTGGTGAATTCTCCCAATCAATAACTGTGGACATAGGGTATGCCAAGGCAAAGAAATATGGTTAGGTTGTAGCAATATATTGTTTCCATCTTAAATGTTTTGGAAAACTTTTTTTACTATTCCTTTGAGAGTGTGAAATGCTTTGGTTTGTTTGTTTAATCTAGGATGGATGCAACTCTCAAAGAGCTGACCAGCTTGGTGAAAGAAGTTTACCCAGAAGCACGGAAGAAAGGCACACATTTCAACTTTGCAATTGTTTTTACAGATCTCAAGAGGCCTGGCTATAGGTAAATGGTATTTCTTCTCTGAGTTAATAGAATACTTTGGGCCCCATACAGTACAGTAAATTATTCTTCACCGAACAGTAAATTATTCTTCATTAGCACTGATTTAAAGTTCAGAGCCCACGTACCAAACATCTGAAGTTCTGTATGATGACCGCTACAACCTCTAAATTGTGCTTGGTGACCATTCCTCTTAATGTGTTCCCAAAGCTCTGAGCCTGTGTGCTTGAAGGCTTTGGTTTGTATTGGCAACTGGAACATGGCTCTCCAACTTGAGATAATGCTTTGTTCGTGGTAGGTCTTGCACCTGAGTTACAGCAGTGATCTTGTAGCAGGTGTTTCTCTTCCAAAATGGCATGAGCTAATCTTTGTCAGCATCCAGTGGATTTACCCTGCTTTGTAATCTGGTGGGTTCTTGTGCTTTGTCTGTATGGCAGGTGGTATGGGGTTCTCACTAGTCCTTAACATAAAAGGGTAGAAGGCTCCACTGTGCTGTGAGACAGAGCATTTGATGTAGCTTTTCTTGGTGCACCCAGGATTGCAGAGAAAAACCCCAGCGTTTTGAGTACACAGCCATGTGTGTGCAGTGCAGGGAATGGCATGGGAAGGGAGTTATGAGCCAGTGCAGTTCCTGTTTTGGACATCTGGAGAGATAGGCCACTGATAACTAACTTGCCTTTCCTCTCCTACTCACAGGGTGAAGGAGATCGGCAGCACCATGTCAGGCAGGAAGGGCACAGATGACTCCATGACATTGCAGTCTCAGAAATTCCAGATAGGAGACTACTTGGATATAGCAATTACTCCTCCGAATCGTGCACCACCTCCATCAAGCCGCATGAGACCGTACTAAAGTCTTGCTTCTCTTTGTATGATTATGTATTCTGTTTACTCCTACTTGCTGTTCTAAAGCAGGCTTATTTTTTTTGCTTTTGTTGCTAAGCACCTGAAGATAAAGCTGAGCATTGTAGAAGAAAGTTAACTCTTAAACATTAACTTTTAGTTTGTTTAGAAGAAACCCCTTCAGCAGTGCCATTATCCTATCTCTGATTGTTATAGTTTGAGTAGTAAGTTAGTGTGTCCAGTGTTCTAAAGACTTCCATGAAATATGACCAGGAGGATTACAGGTGTTTGTAGTTCTGTCTTGTTTGGAATAAAAATTGATGTTATTAATCCTTTGACTGTTCAGTGGTGTATCAATGCTCAAGGCTGCTCTGTGTTAGAAGTTACTAATAATGCTAGGGGCTGTTGAGAGTGTTCAGCAGTCAGCTTCTAGAATCTGAAAATGGAGGAAGGGGTAGCTCAGGGATCTCATTTGTCCAGGGGACAACTGGAAGACTGATGTGTGTGGTGTTGCCTGGTACCTTAGAGTGAGATGAAGAAGGGGTGACCTATGTCTCAGCAAAGTGGTGCTTGGTGCTTGCCAGCTTGACTCCCTCTGTCACTGCAGAGGGAGATACTGAGATGTGCAGGTGCCTCTGGTCTTCTAGCAGGGTCCAGCTGTCCTTGGCTGTCTGGGAGCATCCAGCTGGTCTGGGCAGGGCCAGGTGCTTGTTTTCTGCACCTTGAGCCCCTGTGTGCTCAGTGCAAGGCAAGGGCAGGAGTAGAAGCAATAACTGCTCATTAGACTCTCCACCTTCCTCACCTAAGGCCTGGGCAGAGGCTAGGACTGAAGTAAATGTTCCTGTCTGCTGAGAACAAGAGGTGCTTTGTGTCATGAATTGGGATCTGTATAGGTTGTTTTTTTTCCCTCTCAGGAGTCCTGTGGTTCAGTATAGCCTGAGGGAGTTTTGCCCGTGGCTTAACCCTCTTCTGTCCCCATTCTCTGGGTTCTAAGTTAGGGAGTTGCAATTTCAGCCTTCATCAATGTCTCTCATTTGCAGAATCACCTACATCTGAATCACTTCTCCCCTAAGACTGAAAAGTGCTCCCCACCTTTTTTTAAAGACAGCTCAAGACAAGACACTTATAAATGCTGCTTATAAAGGACTGAGCCTGGAAGTGGCAGTGGAGCTGATTTATTGTTGCCAGAGTTGGGTGGGAGGTGTTTTTGTGGTGCAGTCACCTCTGGTGTGAGGCAGCGGGGCTCCCAAATACTGCTGCTGTGAGGAACCCATGTGTTGGAACAGCTCAGGGACTTATGTTACCAGGGACAGGCTTGCTCAGGTTGGGGACACTTGGACAGACCTGGACAGACAGAAAAGCAAAGGCCACTGCTAAGTGGTCTCCCTGATTGCCCCAGGGCATCATCTGTCCTGCAAAATGAGTGCGATGAGTAACCAGCATATAATTACAGAATTGCACAGCTTCCACCAAAGGGAAGGACAAACCTGCCATTAGAAGTATACAGGAATATGGGCATTTCCTCAGTTTTGTGTCCTGGTTTTTGCTTTAATCGCATTTAAGGATAATTCTTAAACATAGTCACTATAAAAGGCAACTTGTGCAACTGAGCCTGTGTCTGTGTCTGTGACTCAGCTGCTCTGGGAGGTGACTTTACTGTGCTGCTGGAATGGAAGACATGGCCAGGGAATGCTGGTGCCTGCCCAGCTGGCAGAGAAAAAGAACATCTACTAGCTTTATATGGTGGCCCATGAAGCAAAATCCCCAGGAAATGAAAGTGCTGAACTGCCTTCACTAGCAAATACTTCATTCAGCTTGGTTGGTTGGGGAGTTTACCTTCCCTTGACTGCCATGAATGTATAAATGTCAGCTGATCTCTTCCCCAGCTGTTTCAGGATGAACATCTCTTGGATCTCTTGCTCTCAAATCACACTAAAAGGTAATGTGGAAGTGCAGAGATTATTATTATGGGAAAAGACACTTGAGAGAAGAATGTAGTTCAGGTTAGGGGTTTCCTATATCAATATATATCAGCTGGCAATCCAAAGTGATGGCAGCAGCTATGGAAGCAGACAGCACCAGGGTACAACCATCCAGATGTGGCAAGAGATGAAAGGGAAGTGAAAGCCGTCACCAGCTGAGCTCCTAGTGCACAGGAGGGGATTCAGTCCCAGTAACCTGGTTGTGTTTGTCTCTGAAAGCTACTATAAAAGTTGAGGAGGGATGTCAGTCCCTAAAAAGAGCAAAATATGTAGAGCACTGTGGTTTGGAGAAATTAAAACATGGTCATCATCAGTGAACAATCCTGTATGCGCAGGAAGTGGTGTAGACAGCACTGCATCTAAATTTGTCAATCCACAGGATTTGCTCTGTAGGCAGCAATTTGACGAGGAATTTTTTCCCCTCATCAAGGCAGCTGGATAAGGTGTTTTCCTTTTTTTTTTTGATACTTAAAGGCCTAAGAAACACAACTCTGTTCTGACAGACACTCACAACATATCTAGAGTGTCAATAGCAACCACTCCTCCAAAGCTTTTTGTCTCCCAGCTGAGTAAGGCAAAGAACTAGGATGACAGCTCTCCAGAAAAGGTTTCCTGACTTTGACACTTCTTCAGAGGTAAGAAGAGGTAATCCCTCCCCTGCCCAGCACCCCAGACAGCTCTCACCTCCTGCCCATGCCCTGCCAGAGATACCACACCTACCCCCACCTCCCTTGCAGGTCTCTCTCCAGGCCTCCCCTTCTTCCTGTCCTTTCTCAGAGGGCCATTTTTTCTGCCTCTAACCAGTGACAAACATCCAGACCACTCCTGCAGGTCTCCAGCCTGTGTCCCCTGGCCTCTGGCTGCAGCAGCAAGCCTGGTGAGCTGGGCTCCCCGGCAGGGCCAGAAGCATTCCACATCCTGCCTGTGGGGTGCAGCATAGTCAAACAGACCCACTACAGAACCAAGGTAAGTTCCCCTAATTTGTTTTTTATCCTCTGTAGCACCTACTGGAGGCTGCTCTGCTCCCGCAGATGGGACTTCTTCCTCGTTCTGTGTCCCTTCTGGTGTGTCTTTTCTGCCTGTCTAGGTTTGGCTTGTCATGAAGGAGACTCTGCTGTGCTTCCCCAAGCAAACTTGACTCTTAGTTCTAATTTCCCCCCCTCATTTTATGCACCAAAACCAATGGTTTTTTTTCAATCTAATAAACAGAAAAGAAGGTATATCAAAACCACTATTTTTTATCCTCACCAAGAATCCCCGCACCATCACCTTGTTACACCTTACATAAATATTGATGACACTGTTGATCATTAGCCAGGCTTTCAGTTAACAAGGAGAGGAAAAAAGATTCTTTTCCACATGCTCAGGCCTAATTAAGTTTTCACAGTCACCTTCTGATTTCATCACCCCTCCAGTACAGGTACATACAAGTGTGTGTACACACATATGTATGTATGTCCACGAACAGGGACAGAACGCCAGCTCCCTTCCTGTAGTGGCAGCACAAGCCTGATGTAAATTCTGCAACACTTTTGGGAGAGGTCCTGGTTAGTTTAAAGAGTGAGGACAACTCACACACTTTTTCAATTACCTGGGCAGCACCAGACATAGTCCTCCCTCTGTGTTTGCTATCTGACTGGAGCAGTTGTGGAGAATTAAATATTACTTTACAGCTCTGGTCAAAAGCAGAAACAGCTGCAATGCAGCAGGAACATATTAAGCATTAGCAGCAAGTTCTCACTTTTGCAATGGAAAGCATGGAAAAATGAGGAGGTCTCTGAAATCCTGTTGTATCAGAGCAGGTGAATGATGACAGCAAGGGTAATGTTCAAAGAACAGCACTGTAAGTAATGTAACAGGTAAGGTTCGACCTGCCAAACTCAAAACAATCCAATTATCTGCTGTTGTCTAAGCCCTCGTGTCTGGACTTTGTGCAACTCAGATGGGTTAAAAACAAGAGTATCAGTTCTCCTTGAGGAATGTACCTTGCAAAACACCCATGTGGTGTTGTGCACCTGGCCACAAACACCTGTTGGTGGTGAGGAGGTGCCTGGCTGGCACACTGGGGCAAGGTCCTAACTGCCTAAGGGCTGGGTTCAGAGGGACTGGGGTGGTTGGGACCGTCCCTGGGGTATTTCCAGTCTCATAGACAGGCTTAAATAGAGACAACCTGACCCAAAAACTCCATTGACCTCCTCAACACACAGCAAGAAAAGCCAGTGCAAATGACAGCTTCAAGGACTCCTCTGGGTGAGTTTCCTGCAAGTGTTGGCTGAGCTGTCAATGCCCCAAGCTGTGCTTCAGGCAAATACAAGGTAGTGTTTTCAGACTTAAAAAGACTTGGGGGTCTTTAACAGGGGCCTGAAACTGCACCTGGCCCAGGCTTTAGAGGATGGGAGGGGAAACCACAACTGTGGTTTCAGGGAGGGCATATGAGGAAGAGCATCAGGCACACAGCAGTCCCTGACCCCCAAGTGACTGCTCAGCTGGCGCTGTGAAGAGTCCCATCTGTGTCACAAGTGACTGCCCAGCTGGGGCTGTGTCACAGCTGGGCTGTGAAGGGTTGGGGCCTGCTGGCAAAACATGCCCCACTCCTGCTGCCTTTGCCTTAACAACTGCTCTGGAGAGCAGGAGGCTTATGCTAGAAAAGGAGAAGGGAAACACATGCTTATAGAAGTCCTGAAGGTTTGAAATAGGTACCACCAGCCACAGCAGCCTACGTGGCCAGGAACAAACCACACCACTCTGCACCTATGCATAGGGCCCTCTTCCAAGTGTTAGGTTGGTCCCAGCAGCTCTGTTCTCTCCAGCCCGATTCACGCACAACCACCCAAGCAGTTGTCCCGGGGAGGGGGGAGTTTGTGAGGAGTGCAGTGGTGAAGAGGAATTTCTTCAGCTGCCACTGAAGTGATTATGGAGGAACAGCCTTAGGCAACCTTACCAAAGCAGCCGGACAGACAGGATAGGATTCACCCAGCCAGGGAAGGACATCCTGGCTCCCACGCCTATGCTTTCCCTTCTCATGCCTCAACAACCATCAATGCCTTTGCAGGCAGGCAGTGATTTGGGTCAGTGCACAGTCCCTGAACAATTTAATCCTGGAAAACAGTAATTAGCTCCTGGTGGTTGGGCAAGAAGGAATGGATTTCCCTGCAGTCACAACTGCCGTGATGCAACTGACAACCTATGGCGTGGGACCTGCAGCTGGGGGAGGGAAGGTGGGAACATGCAGAAGGCCCGAGACTGGTTTACAATTTCATAAGCAATCATTGGAGAATGTAACCCCAGGGCTTTAAGCCAGGAACACAGTATGCCAAAAATTATGAAAGCATCTGAACACCTTCCTGCTGGGTATTCTACAAACTCTGCTTTGCTTGGCCTCTCCCAGGAAACACCTGTGTGACAGAGCATCTTATTCCATGGACCATTTCCCATGCAGACACATTTGTGCTATTTTTTTTTAAACTCTTCAACTTGCGTAAGGCAAGACAAGTTTAAAGAAATTCCTGGATCTGGTCAGCTCCCACTATGATGTCAACTGCCCCTTTGTAAAAGTAGGTATTAGTGTAAGAAAAACATAAGGTTTTACATTTAAGTTGGTACAGGCAGCATCAGCCAATGTCTTCCTGGCAGAAAATTGTGCTCCTTTGGACTAACACACGTGATTCCATAGTGTGGCCACTGGATATTGTCTTTGCTCCTTATAAATGCCACAATATCTGTATTATTGTCCCACGGGGAACAACAAGGTACTCCCAAAACAGGAGGCAGATCCAACACCAGCTACAGCTGTTGATGGAGCATGTGCAACCACCATGAGTGCTGGAACATATGAATAGTAACAAGTGAGAATAAAGCAAATACGACATTTTACAGGAAATTTAAAGCAGCCATGGTGCTTTAAAAAAACAAGGAAGCCTGGACTCCAGTTATTGCTCCAGTGGTTAATAAAATCATCAATAAAAGCACAATGGGAGGCACTACAAGTAATCCTTGTCAATTTTCTCTTTGACAACCATCTGGGAAGTTTCATTTCACTGAGAGACCTATAATTGTGTTCAACCTCAGGCAAAGTATTTCCCAGATAAGAAAGCAATGACCACCTTATTAAGGGGCTTCCTGGGCAGAACAGTTGAGATTCTCTTTTAACAATAAATGGGATTAGTGGGAGAAGCTTCTGTTAGCTGACACATTAGATGTACTTAAAAAAAAGAAAAAATAGTAAGAACCACAGCAAATAATGGAAAAGTAAAGGCTATGCTTTTTTGGTTAATTCCCAGATGTTTTTAAATACTGAAGAGCAATTTTGTGCTGGGTTCTATCTTTTCTGAGAGCAGGGACTGCTAGGAGATGTGATCTCCCTTCTCACCCTTCCCTTACATCTGATCCAGCACTCACATGGGCAAAAGCTGAGACTGAGATTACTGTTGGGAAGGACAAAGTAGACAAGAAAACAAAAACAATTAGCCTTTTAGTGTCTTGGCAAATGAAATCTCTTGTAAAACTGTACAACCTCTAAATTCTGTGCAAGGGAATTGGCGAAACAGCCTCTAGTGGAAGCAGCCCCTAGTTAAACTAAACAAAGCACAACACAAAACCTGGCAGTCTGGCAATTTTGCTTGTTTTCAGGTGATGACTGTCTCTTACAGAACCACTCTGCTACTTACGTAGCTACTGTTTATCCAAACTGCACTTCCTGACAGGCTGATGCTGTTAAAGAGATTCACCCCACAACAAAACAACTTATAAAATTTCTTTTGCATCATTCCCACTTTGACACATTATTAATTTTAGAGTGCAGCTGGATGAGCCTTTCTCCAGCAGCAACAGTGGCTTAAGAGGAGTTTTACCCTCCTCCAGCCCCATGGCTGCATCCTTGGTTGTTCCAGTATATCAGATAGCCACACACCCACCTGTCCCACCCCTCATGCTACAGCAGATTGCACAGGATTGCATCCAGGTGGGTTTTGAATATTTCCAGAGAAGGGGACTCCACTGCCCCTCTTGGCAGTGTTCCAGTGCTTACACTTTCACTTCTGTCATTCCCCCCCCTCACCCCCATTACTCAAACTACTTTTTAGGACATCGTGAAGCCTAAAAGAATTTCAAAGGTGAAGTACACCAAACTAAAAATAGTTTTTGTTTTGCTGCCATGAGTTTATCTATCTCAGAGCAATGGTTTACCTATAAAAAAGAATACAAATACAAACAATATTATGTGTATTAGAGTAATACTGCAGGCAAGAAAAACAAAACTGACACATATAATTTCATTTCTCGATTCCAAAAAGTCTCATCCCTGTATCATGTCACAACAGCCTGAGTAGACCAGAAGATTTAAGGTTTCAACTGTCATACTGAAGACAATTATTAGTTAATAACAGGTAGCAGAAAATATTAATAGGCAAGCAAAATTATGGCAAGTGCCTTGCAGTGAGAACCCCAGCACTGCAAGGTACAGCTCCACAGTTCCCTAATAGAGTGGGAATGCCCAGTGGAATGCTGAGTTGTTCTCAAGTTAAGGGAAAAGACTTCTCTAAGCCCTTTTGTGAATTTCATTATTTGAAGGCAGGGGGAATACAGCAAAGTCTGTAGTAATGCTGCTTGTTCCATTTCATGTTAAAAGGGTATTTGGCTTGCTGCAGGGCAAGCAAGAGACCGCAGGCTGTGAAATCCTTCCTGTTTAGTGCTGCTAAGTCTGTCTGGTTGAAAACCTCTTGCTCTGCAGCAAGAATACTTTAATGTTTCCAAGGCCATGAAATTCCAGAACCAGCATTCACCCCACTAGGTTTTAATCTATGAAAAGCTGGAAGCAGGTGTGGCCTTCTTTGAAGAAGATAGGTAGAAGAAATAAGTGTTCTTATAGCAGACACCAAGCATTTGAGACAGATTTATTTAGTATCCAAAAGTGTTAATTAAGCTCACAGACTGACACATTAATGCATAAATAATTTTAAACAGAAACTAGCATTTTCAATGACTGTGCTCAGGTCAGAACTAGTAGAAAATCACCTTCTCCAATTAATTTGATGTACACTTATCCTGGAAAATGACTGTAATAGCAGGAAAAAGGCACCTTTACTTGTTAAGTAAACCAGGACAAGTCTAAGCAAATTAAGAATACTTGTGGGGTTCTCTAGATGTTTGCATATCCTGAAGACTTAAAACAAAATGTGGAGCTGAGTTCAGAAAAACATCCACTTATCCCCATCTCCTGGGACAGGCTCTCCCTTCTCATGTGTTGCACGTTTGCCCTCACATGAATGACGGAATTTCAATAATCAACTGAAAGACAAATAGTAAGAACAGTCCTGGAGTCACTTTGAGGAACAGCTGACACCTGGAAACAGCAAACTGGCTCTAAGCAAGGATATGGAGCTTGGTTTTCTAGTGGAACACAGTAAAAGTGCTGGTAGAAAAAAATCCTAATTACTGTGACTACCAAAAGAGTCCCAAACACCTCTGAGAACTTCAGCTTGGTCAGCTACTACAGGGTTAGAGATGCACATTTAGAAGTGACACCAGCACTGAAGAGAATACACATGGCAGCAGCAGTAGAGGAAGCAATCACCTACAGGCCTGCCAGCAAATTCTTCCGAGCAGCTGAAGATACACATAACCAGTAACTATTGCACATTTTCAAATGACTCACAGTAGAGCTGGTGTCACCTTCTAGGGCTACAAAGAAACCAGATGCGTAGCACCTGATACTATGTTGATGTAAAAAGAAAGAAGCTGCATGGGAAATGCCTGTCTGCCAGAGAGGTAACAGTCAGTCTGATGCAGGAATGTGTCAGATACATCTTAGCACTGCAGAAAGGACTAAAAGCGCAGAAGTGCTTTAAACAGTAAAGCAGGAGTTACTCTTGTAATACAAAAAAATTTACTTGTTTCTGTTGAAGATACCAAATACTGTTAAAGTACGAGACTTCAGCCTCAGCCCTGAAAGGATGTAGAGTCACCAGAACAGCCAGAGATAACCACTTTTTAAAGCAATATACTGGACTCTCCTTTTATTACAACCTAACTGCACTCTCTACAGCCTACTGCAAATGCAATCCTACACAACAAACAACTGAAGTACCACCTTGTACATAGATCTCTATTCCTCTTTGAAATGCAATGTATTTAAAACTCCTCAATACATTTTGCCCATAATGTCAATAGAAAATTAAGCACAAGCTGTTAGTTCAAACAAGATTATCCACATCATGGATAAAGATTTTTTCTCCATTAAAAAAGTGTTTTCTCAGTATGGCTCTTTCTTCCTGCCAGTATTTCCTTTTGCTTTTTGAACTTGTTATGATTTGGTGATAAGATCCATGAATGTGAAAGTTTCAACATGGTCTTCAGTTTCATTTCAGATGTTTGTCTTGAAAACTCCACGATATCCTCTGAAAATATATCCAGACGTGTTCATGAGCTTATTTAAATCATAGTTTGAATTAGCAGAAGACAGAAATACTGAAACCTTGTCTTTTTTATCTTGACAACAAAAAATGAAGGGTCAGCTAAAGTGAGATAACTCAAATGGATTCCAACTCCTGAGCTACCAGCTTTCATCAGTCTCACACTAGGTTGTTGTTTTTTACATGTTCCTTGTACCTCCTATTTAAATAATCTTTACAGACTCTAAGTTTAACAGACAATCAACAAGCACAATATATATTACATTGAATCAGGAATATGTATGCTTTGATAAAGTTGTCATAAAAAATTCTTTATATTCAAATTGATGGTGTTCTTTATAAAACTATAATCCAATTGTTCTAAGATTACTCATACTTATTGTAGCTTTTCATTTAAAGAATTTTGTCTTTACCAAAACAAGTGTGAAATCAATTCTCACTTAGATACTTTTCACCAAATTCTTTCATTTTATTGCCTAAATTTACCCAGAAAGCATTCACTGGTGCTTAGATTGCCACAAAGCAAAGTGATAAACAGATAAACCTACAGTAAAATTCTGCCTGCCTTTTTTTTTTTTTTTTTTAATTTGGGAGGATCCAAACACACCATCAGCTATAATATTTGTTCTTTACAAACAGGTAGTCATATACCATGCCAAAACCCCAGTTAATTAGACACAGAAACAAGAGCTGTTTTGATAGCTGAAAAGCAAGCATCTACATTAATTTCTAAGCGCATTAAAGCCTCTTTGAACCTCCTACAAATTAAATTACTTAACCAAATTTGTAAAGTGTAATCATACCTGTTCTCTTTGTTGCTGTAATCAGTGGAACCACTTTCATATCTTGTAGTATTTCCTGCCTTGGTCTCCATTTCCTTGGCTTTAGAAGAGTCTGCCTTATGATTATATTGGGAAAGCATCTATAGGAAACATTAAATAGGAATAAAAAGAATTATCTAAAAACTCAAAACAGATGGATTACAGACAGAACTAGGCCCTTTTAATTCTAGTATTTTGATATTAAAATTAGTTAGGGAACAAAAGCATATTAGCTAACCTTTAGAACATTATCTGGTATCCTTGTTATTTCTGGAGGTGGCGGAGTATTGAGTAAATGGTCATAGTGTTCCAGTTTGGGAGGGGAAGGGTCCCCAGTATGTTTAAGATACTCATCAGAGCTCACAGCAAAAGGAATTCTTTCTTCTTTGTATGGTGTATCTTTTGCATCATTCTTTGTCACTGACTCAAGCTTCCCTCCTGGCATTACCTGCTGCTGCAAAATAGGTATTAAATGCCTTCAGTTAATTTAGTTATGTTAGGTAAAGTGTTTAGTAAATGTTCTTACATAATTACTATTAGAAAGAACTTTTACAGTGACATAAGAAAAAATAGTACTGGAAAAGAACCCCAAACTGACATTTTAAAATCTGCTTATGGCGAAGTGTGTGAAAAGGTACATAATTGCTATTTACTACCTTAGCTTCCGCTTTTAGCCATCTTGTTTGAAAATCTGGACACTGTGGTGTTGCTGCATGACTGGGAAGAGGCAGTTCCTTTGTCTCTGGTGGCTGTGATAATACTGTATTATTTTTTTTAGAAGAGTCCTTCACATCAGGAGTACAGAACACAAATACCATAGGAGAAGCCATCCAGTCAGCTGCTGATATCAAAGGTGAGCAAAATAAAATTAAAAATATATATGTATACACACCCACACATATATAACTATTACCCATTCCAGTTTAATTTTGTAAAACATTTGTATCCTTTTATTTAATATTTTGCTTGATCCATCCAAATTACAGTATTCCTTAAAGGCAGCAAATGCAAAGTAGTCATTCTAGTCTCACTACTGAATATAAGTGAAGAAGCCCAACTTAAACCAGCATTGCTTTACCTTCTCATTTACCTAATTGTCACTATGTTTGTCTCAAGATTTTTAAAACAACCTATTTCTCCTCTCAAAGAAGTTTTAGCATTAATCTTGAAAGTCTTAAATTCCTGTCTTGCTAGCCCCTTTCTTTCTTGTCTTTAAACAGATCCAATGGGTATTCTCAGGAAAAAAAAAGGCTAAGTTGGCAAAACAGTATTTTTATTTCAAATATGGATAAGCTGCAGTTACAAAATTATTAATTCCTCTGCATAATTCCAATTGGATATGAGTACAAGAATGAGGAAAAAAAAATATAGGGAGTAAGAAACTTTCCCGTAGAAGCCATAAACAGTTTTTAGACATTACTACTCATACAATGACCTGCCTTGAAATAAACATATTTAACTAGAAACACAATTTAAGTTAACTGTTGAGTTTAAAATGCATTTGCACATGCATTCTGTAAAAATTTATATGTATACTAATTTCACAGATTTTTAACTTACCATTCTCAGCTCTCTTACTTGATTTTGATGCAGGAGTAACCATGATTTCCTTGACTGTCATTTCTGGCAAATTCCCTCCGTTATCATTTCCTCTTTCAACCAACCTGAAAATCATATCCATAATTAGCTCTCAAGTATTGTGAAGAAGTCACAATTAAAGGAATATTGCCAACCTAGTCACTTTTCTAGTATTCATTTATGAATATGCAAGTAAAAAATTAGTTTTCTCAAATATGAATTTTTTATAGATTTTAAAATCTGTGATTCTAGTGCAATTTGTGGTATGCAAATGTTCAGTCCAGCCACAAATGATCAAATACCCTGAGATTTCAGTCTAAGGCATTAAGAAAAAAACAAACCCAAACCAGATGTCCAGGGTAGGACAGATGTCACAGATGATCAATTCTGTGCTAGGGCTTTTATTTTGAACTGCCTGTTGCCTATGAAATTATATAGAACAAAAATAAATATTTTCTGCTTTTAAACTAATAAGGGTCTTGTGAACAGGAAAATATTTTAAATTGAATTTTTAAGTTTAAATGACTGTTTATCTTAATCAAATACTATAGAACTTTCAAGTAATTTTAGTAATTACATAACATTTAAAAGAAGAGGTCCCAAAATTATTTTAAAAGAAAATTTGGTGATTTCAAAGTGACAAGCTATTTAATATCGATTCCATAACACTGGAAAGAGAAATTTTAAACATTATTTTTTCATATCCAAGATATTCTAGTGAAAACATGACATATGCAGTTAAGAGAATACTAGGCAAAAAGTGGAAGCTTACCTAACCTACAAACAAATATGTGTCCTTTAAGAAAGTTATTTTAAATGTTTAAAAAGTAATCTTAACTATCATAACCAGATTTAGATCTTCTCTACAAAATGTCTAAGCTGAAAAAAACCCAATAAACAGTAAAGGCAGCATATGAGTCAGTTTATTTTATTTAGATAAACACATCTCAAACTTTGGGTTAAATAAAAAAGTACCTTCTCAAGTCAGTTTTGTCTTCAAAGTCTTAGAGGTAGTTGAAACCATATGATTTTTAGTTTTTACAATGAGTAGAACCAGTAGAACTTTTAAAGTGGTTCTCATGCATATGATCCTTGTTTTCCAAACAATTTCTCTAAATATCAAATATTTAGGTACTGTCAGCTTTTAAAATGGAACATATTGCTAAACTAACTATAAAAACATGATCTATTAACTACGTGCATGACCTCACTGCTGCAATTATTTTCCTTTATAATTAGAATAGTGAAAATCTAGAGAAGTCTTTTCAACAGAAGACTGGAACAAAAGGAATAAACTGTAAGGTGGGGCTTATGTTAGAGACAATACACGGCTTCTATAAATTCACTGAATGCTTTACAAACTGTTTTCTGTTTACATTAATAAAGATTCTGCAACCTTTACACTGGCTGTGTAATATCTACGGCAGACAAGCCCACGCTCAAACCTTTGGTTAAGGAAAACAACAGATCACATTGTGTTTTTCTCTTTGTAAATACATTGCATATGGAAGATTCTCATGGTGCAGTCAAGGCAAGAAGCACAACAGATGTATTTCACATCCACATCTGGCACTGCAATGGGTATGTGAAAACATGTGTAGGGAGTCAAATGACACAGCACCCATCACCTGAGAGATAACAATCATCCACCTCAAGACAAAGAGAAGAACAATAGGAGCAAGAAATTAGTACTGCAAGAAGAAAATACAGAAAATTCAGCAGAGAAACAATCTGAACTCCCATAACTTACTTTTTGATTGTCTGAGAAGTTTTATGAATAAGTGACATCGTATAATCTTCATTCATACACATGGTATGTTCACTAATGCCAAAGTGTTCAAGTTTCGGCGTTGCACACTCATAGTCATCCATCTTTAGCTTGCATTTCGGTGTTTTGGGCAAAGCCTGGGGTGTTCGCAATCTCAGTGGGGTCTCCTTCTTTGCCTTTAGCTGACGCGCACTTGCTGTGTGCTGTGCTTCCAGCACACTCCAAGGCCTGGGGAAGGCGTATTGGGAAAGACCAAAATCAGACAGCTGGGGGTTATGCAGGGGGTCTTTGGGCAACGGTGGCTTCTCTGTAGAAGCAGAGAGGTGAGGTACATAATTTGCTTTTTCTTCATCAGATTTATTCTGGACAGATATTGCTGATTCACTGTTAGCTTCATCACCCTCTTCTTTTTAAAAAAAGAAATGAAAAAAAAATATGTCAGAAGTTTCTGTTTTAAGAATTTATAAAATAAATTGTGACACTTCCCCAGTATTCATTTTTTTTACTTGTTGTTGTAAAAATAGATTCCTTCTTTCATTTTAAAGTACTGAACCTGAAGCTACAACAGGTATCAAAAGCTCATATGGCTAAGCTATATTTATAAGTCACACATCTACTGAGTTTCATTCTATTGATAAATATTATTTCTAGGGAAAATGAAATTTAAAGATTTTTACGTAAGTATTTTTGTCCCATTCATGGAGATGAAAAGGTTTTTGGGGAAAAAGCAAAGGCTGCACACAGTACTAAAATGCTCATTCTTTAGAAAAACAGTATTGAGGAAAGGTTATGAAGCAGCAACTAAAACCTTGTGAAAGGAGACAGCTTTTTCGATAACAAGATTTCACTGCAAAAATATGTAAATGTGTAATTTGTACATTTTTGGAATTAGATAAACCAAAACATCTCCAAATGTTTGTGAATTTCTGCATGATGTAGTAGTAAGTAAAGGACAATGAATACGGTGAAGGGTCTGGAGCACAAGTCCTGTGAAGAGCAGCTGAGGGAGCTGGGGGTGTTCAGCCTGGAGAAAAGGAGGCTGAGGGGGACCTCATCACTCTCTGCAACTGCCTGAAAGGAGGGTGCAGCCAGGAGGGGGTCAGCCTCTTCTCCCAGGCAACAAGTGATAGGACCAGAAGACACAGTCTTAAACTGCACTGAAGATTCAGGTTGGACATTAGCAAGAATTTTTTCACAGAAAGGGTAATTAGACATTGGAATGACTTCCCGGGGAGGTGGTGGAGTCAGTGTCCCTGGAAGTGTTTAAGGAAAGACTAGACATGGCACTCATTGCTGTGGTCTGGTTGACTTGGTGGTGTTCAGCCACAAGTTGAACTTGATGATTCAGAGATTTTCTCCAACTTAATTGATTCTGTGAGGTGGGTAGGGGGAGAGAGACTATTTAAAGTAATATACCTTCTGGTGTGCAGTGGTATTATGTCTTCAGACACATTTAGTTTAAAAATACAACTTAAAAAATAATTTAACCTTGTAGCTCTGTTTGGAGACTTCTTTAAAGGCAAAGAGTATAGGAAGAAAGGTACCGTAAAAAATCAGAGCCTTCTGCCCTATGTGTGTAAAACAGCTATAGGAGCTTAACTTAGACATCAATATGGTTCACAACCATTTTTTTTTTTGTGTAATGATTGGATACTGCTCAGATAAAGTTAAGACCATGTCAAAAGCTTTTTGAAGCCTGATCAGGCCCTTGATACCAAAAGGAGTATGCGTAGTATTGACAGGTGTAGTACTTTAACTCATTTGGCATGTCTGGATTTTTCAGAGAGCTCTATGTGCATTTTCTGACTGGATTGAGGACCTCCTTCCCTTCCAATGATCAAGCTGCTACTGCTTGTCACATGCCACTTAACTCCTGTGCATTCTTCTCTTGTCCCATTTGTGCTGTGAAACAGACATTTTAAGATTTTCTCTGGGGTGATTTAAGTTAGTGAAACCATTGCATGTGAACACAAACCAACCGAGGTGCATCCACAATAGTTCCTCGTGCATGAGAAGTTGAAGCAGCATAATTCCCTGGGTTATGAAAACATGTTTGCAAACATCTTTTCTGAATATAATTATTACTGAAAAAAACCATAACCCAACACACACTAACCTAAAGGCATGCCAGAAGACCTAGTTCCAAGTGTTTGTGTTTTGGTTTATTCTTACAGCACCAATCACAACAAAATCTTTTACCCTCTGGATATTATTATACAGCAAATAACATGGATGTACTTGATCTCCTAATTAATAGAAATATACACAATATAGCTAAAGAGAAACATTTTATAAAAACAATACTTTTCTTCACATACTTTATTGACAAGAAATATTACCTGTAGAGTCTTTGACATGTGGTTTGTAGCCATATTTCTGGAACAGCTCTCTTATTTTTCCAAGATCTGCAGCATTTCTTTGCATCAAGATTTCACTTGCCTTCATAAACTCATTAACTGTTTTTTTTTCAGAGCAAATCTTACCAAGACTGGCACTAACATCTTCCTTTGGGGACAGAGAGGGGAACAGAGAAACACAGGTTTTCAAATCATCACATGGTAGTTGTTTACACATGAAGCATTTTGGGAATAAGTATTCAACTGCAATTCAGATGAAGATAAGCAGTGAATTTAGGTCTTCTCTATACCTGAAAACCATCAGGTATATATGCCTATGGAATACCAGGAATTCAGAGGGCATAAGTATATGGAAACTTATAACAGGAACTGTAATAACAGTTCACAATACGATAACTACTTACTGGTAACCTTGCCAAGAAAATTATATGCTTTTACTGCAGAAAAAAATGATGTAACAGCAACTAGTCTGGACTCTTACTCCACATGTACAAAGAATTTGTGCAGAGCAGAAGGTAAACCTAACTTTTATATTACTCAATTATTTCTATATTGCTCATTTCTATAACCCATTATTTTCTACTTCTGTATAAGAAATAGACAACATTTTTCACAAGTTTAGCTGAATGGCTAAAGGTACTGAAACTTCTGTGAAGATTAATTTTGGTCTGAAGGCTGGTCATGGAAAACAAGCAAGCTTATCTTTTTTGTTGGGAGCTGCTGTTCCTGAATCATTCTCCTCATACCTTGGCACTGCTCCAACTTCCTTGTAACCTTTGTTCCCTGCTTACCTGAGTGACAGTAGTGACTGCAAACTAAGAAACATTGCTAAAGGTACTTTTGGTCACACACAAGTTTTTGGGCATTACCCCAATATCCATGGCCATTATGAAGACTTAGATGTAAGTCAGTAAAAATAAGGGTTATAACTACTGACTAACAAAGTTGAATTGTGGATTAATGATCCAAGCAGAACCATAAGTTTATGGAACTTGCACACACGTGTAATTTTTCAAGGAGGAAGCAACTTAAGATGTTACCTTCTGAGTCTTGATTTCACAATGGAGGTCATGCAAGACTGTGAGTGGAGATTCATCTTCATAGTCTTCAAGACGAATGTTCACATAAAAGAGTTTAGAAAATAAGAGGTGTCTTAGTGTTTTAGCATGAAAGTAGCATTCTACATTTCTACATGGGAATGTAATTTCCTGTATTAGCAGATGAGAGGCTGGCCATGAGCTGTCAGTGTGCTCTCACAGCCCAGAGAGCCAAACCTGTCCTGGGCTGCATCCAATGGTGGGCAGCAGGGCCAGGGAGGGGATTCTGCCCCTCTGCTCTGCTCAGACCCCACCTGCAGGGCTGCATCAGCTCTGGGGTCCCAGCACAAGGAGGACAGGAACCTGCTGGAATGAGTACAGAGGAGGGACACCAGGATGATCAGAGGGATTGAGCTCCTCTCCTGCAAGGAAAGGCTGAGAGAATTGGGACTGTTCAGCCTGGAAGAGAGGCTGCTTCAGGATGAACTAATTACAGCCTTCCAGTGCCTGAAGGGAGCTCACAAAAAAGATGGAGCAGGACCTTTTTCACAAAGGCATATAGTGACAGGACAAAGGGGAATGGATTCAAACTAAGAGAGAGAAGATTTAGATTAGATATTAGGAGGAAGTTCTTTGCTGTGAGAATGATGAAGCTCTGAAACAGGTTGGCCAGAGAAGCTGTGGATGC
This sequence comes from Peucedramus taeniatus, assembly GCA_013400575.1. NCBI lineage: Eukaryota > Metazoa > Chordata > Aves > Passeriformes > Fringillidae > Peucedramus > Peucedramus taeniatus. Next base: position 19,679 of record WBNO01007208.1, on the reverse strand, counting down.
CCCATTTCTGGAAGTGTCCAAGCCAAGTTGGATGGGGCTCTGAGCAACTTGGTCTAGTGGGAAGTGTCCCTGCCCATGGCAGGGGGCTGGAACTGGGTGATCTTTAAGATCCATTCCAACTCAAACCATTCCATGTTTCTATAATATTAGAGATGTTGGATTCATACATTTGAGAAAGAGAGTCAATATAGAGAAAACCAAAGAGAACTAGTTCCTGTCAGGTACCTCATACAGCAAAAAACTGCTCTTTGTACAGTGTGTTAAACTCCACAGAGAAACTGCCCAGGCTTTCACTTTGATGTTGCAGCTAATACTGTATATGACAGATATAGATAAAACAAATAGGTCCCCGGGCTGTCAAGAATTACTCGTGTGAAAATTTTATCCCTATAGCGCTTGGATGAAATCAGAAAAAAAGTGATATAGAGACCAGTGAAAAACAAATCTCAGTAGCAAATGGAATTCTTCCATTGTACTTGCATGCAGGCAGGTGCATTGCTCACTTACACGACACAGCAGTCATTACTTTTTACACTGGAAACCGAGGCTCATGTAAATAGTGCATAAGAGGGCACCTGCTACGTGACAAGACATAGCACAGAGATAAACACAATCAGAAGCCTGAGCTCTCTGTCCAGAAAGAGAACATGCCCTGCAAATGTTTTCCTATATCGACCCACGAAAAGAAGGAGAAGCAAGAATATGATTCTCATTTCATCCCACTCATCCTGTTTGTCTCCCTGATAAAAACCTCAGTCACGCACCCACGAAGGAGCTCAGAAAGACGAGGAGGAGCCCAAACAATTCCCAGCCGAGCAACTCCCAGGCTGACCTCGGGGCCCACCACAGGCCCTCCCAGAGGAGCACAGGGGGACAGCGGCAGGCGGGAACGCAAATCGAGCGAGGAGCCCGAGGCCCAGGGGCGAAGCCACCAGGCTCAGGCGTGCGGCCCAGGGCCGCGGGCCGCTCTTACCCGCGTCCTCCCGGCGCATGGCCCGCTCCAGTTGCTTCACCTCCTTCTCCACCGTGAGGGCCAGCTCCCGCAGCTTGCCGAAGAAGTCCCCGGTCACGTCCATGGCTCCGAGCGGCGGAAGCGGAGCGCGGGGGCAGCAGGACCGCGGCAGCCCCGAGGGAAACCGGGCCGGGCCGCGCGCGCCGCGGAGGGGCTNCGCCGCCCGGCCCCGCCCGCCGCCGCGTCTCGCGAGAGCCGCGCTCCCCGCCCGACCATCCGCCATCTTGGCTCCTCCGCGGGGGCCGCAGCCGCCGCCGGAGCTTCCCGTGAGTGAGGCCAGGAGGGGAACTGGGGAATGGGAACTGGGGACTGGGGCAGCGGTGCCCCCGCGGATCCCCGCGGCTTCGCTTCTAAATCGGGCCAGAGAGGGAGACGCCGGCGTGCAGCTGCACCGTGGGAACGGGGCGGGTTGGCTTCTCTTAGTGGCAGTGCTGGTTAGTACCGCGCTAGAGATGCTTGGGTGACTGACTTGGTCACGGCACCAAGGCTGACAGTTCATGAAGGGTTTCATGAGGGAAAGCTCTCTCAGGCACATGGTGTGGCTCCTAGGGATGTCCTGTGCAGGCCCAGTTGGAGTCGATGATCCTTGTGGGTCACTTCCAACTCTACGTAGTCTGTGATTCTCTAAAGCTGATGAAATCCCGTGTAATGAGAAATGAGGGCATTAGCGGCTTTGGGACTAATAAACAGGTTAACGAAGAGCATTTGTGCAAAGTTTAAACGTCATTCGGTCTTTCCTTCCCCTTACGCCCAGCGTGTTGTGTCAGGGTCTGTTGGTGATTTCCGCTTACGCCACTTGGTCTAATTCAGGATATTGCTTCTCTCTACCAACCGGATTTCCCTCAGTCAGGATACAAGACTAGGTAATTACATACTAATAAGCTTACGGAGAGACTGTAGTCCAAAACCTAATGCCTAGGAAAGGCCAGATTTGGATCGAGAAGACAGAGCTGGAAATACTTTGTTTTGACACCACAGCTATTTGAAGAAGGCATGAGCGAATTGAGCCCTTCATTCTTGAGTATTGGTGACTGGATTTTGGAAAATTAATTTATAGATGATATGCTTTAATTGCAGTGTAAGGATGATTGAATAAATTCTTAAGTTACATAGATTTCAATTCCCTGTTTCTGATTTGTAAGCTTCCAGTGTATCTGGCCTTGTGCTGCCTGCTGTGTGTGATGGTTTGTGAATACCAGACTCTGAGCTTGAACCTTCAAACCAGCCAGCTAAAAGGCAGTGGAGTGAGTGCAGAGCTTCTTATCTTTCTTGTCAAAGTTTTATTTTTGTCCCTAAGGTAATGAGTATTTTATATTTCTGTTTATGTTTTAAGGCAAAATGTTTTTAACAACAGTATTACTGCGGAAGAGAATTCCTGGAAAACAATGGATTGGGAAGTACAGGCGACCAAGACAGGTTACCATTTCGATGAAGCAAGCAATGATCCGAAGGCTGGAAATTGAAGCAGAGAATGAATATTGGCTCAGCCAACCTTACCTGACAAAGGAACAGGAATACAAACACAACGCGGAAGAGAGACGTGCCAAGTGGGAAGCTTTCAAAAGCCTGAAACAAGCCAAGTTTCCTGAGCACAGATACATCAGTGATCATTTGAACCACTTAAATGTGACAAAGAAGTGGACGTGTTGAATAACACAGCATATTTATATTTGGCACATGTCGTGCACTACCCTGGGATCTGCTCTCATACCTCTTATGGTAATTTACTGTAATTAGGGTGGGTGACAAATAAGATGTTGCTGTGGTGTCCAAAATACTACATTAAAAGTAGTCCTCTGGAACAGCATATGTTTTCTCATTATTGTTTTGTTAGGGAAGTTCTTTGTGCGGCTCTCTACCATCTGCCCACCCTCTGTTCTTCAGGGCTTAAACAGCAAGTTACCAGGTGCAGTGGTGATGATCTGTAGATAACCTAGTTTATAGCTTCAGTGATTGCCTTCTGGAAGCCTGGAGAACACTCCTGCTGTGTTGAAAGGGCTCATCTGCTGGTACTGGCCACATGGCTTGGGCTGGTCACTCTCCCTTCCTCAGGGATTGTTCTGTGTACACTGGGTACTTGAGACACAACTATGACACTTGTCATCAGGCATGCAAGGAGAACTAGAACTGCAGAAACAGGGGGATGAGGCTGGAATTAAAGGAATGTTATTAAATGTTCTGTTTTTAAAAAAAATTTTCTGGGAAGAATTGTTGATTTTAACTGCCAGTGTCATTGCCATGTCACTGTCATCTTGGGTGTTACAGCTCTCTTACACAGATTGTTCCTGATCTAAAAGGAACATGGCTGATTCCTGTTTGAGCAGTTGACTTCCAAGTCAGGCTTTCTAGTCCTGAAGGAATCAGAGTTAGCCACAAGTCAGGCTTATTTCCCCACACGACTCAATGACCTAGAAGATGTGTCAAGAGTGAGTGTAATCTTAGGTTTGTTGCAGCTGGAGTGTAAAAACCAGAGCAATGGTGCAGTGTTTCCCAGGTAGGCAGTTTTTCTCGGTGATCTAATAACACAGATGCTACACCTGAGCACTTTTCAGATTCTTTCACATACTTTTATTAAGTTGATTTTGCATTCACTGATGAATTCAAGTGTCAAGTCCATTCATATCACTTTGGAAAAGAGGCTTAAAATGGTACTTTTTTATTAAACATGAATTATACTTCAGAGAAGTATGAACAGGTCTGAACAATGATGTACAAAATCTTGAATGCACTTTCATTGGTTATAAATGGCTTAAGAGAACTTTATGGAAAAGTATACATACAGGGAAATTGCAAATACAATTAAAACGTGAAGGAACTTCCAGGCAAAGCAATGTGATTTTGTATTTAATTCATTTATAAAAGCCCGTTTCAAAAAGTTACTTCAAGTATTAAACTATAAATGGCAACATTTTCTCTGTGCATAGGATGAGTCCTATCTGTAACATACAAAAAAATACAATAAATGCATCATTATTACAGGTATCTTTTACATGTCATCCCAGACTTAAATATAGCTCATTCCAAGTTTAGGCAGCACAATTAAAAATAACTTTGTGGAAGTAGAACAGCTGGGACATTGTGATTAGTGCAAATGTTGATGACCCTTGCTGGCAAATACAAAAGGAACTGCAGAGATAACCCAGGGATGTTTCATTCACCTAAGTTAAAAATGGAACAGACTTAGTGGGAATGCTGCCTCTCTCTGGGATAGCTTCATGATTGTAAATCATCCTAAGTTTCCCACAATAAAGCTGATAAGCTGATAAGGGACAGGAGAAATCACAGAGGACCATGCTAAGTGTCTTAAAGTTGTCAGCTAAGCAGTGTAAACAGAAGGGAATCAGCATGTCACTCCCAGTGCTTTGGTGACAATTAAATTAATACAAATACTTCATCTCTGACACATCTGCTTGACTGCTGAGCATGAGCTCTCTGTTTCTTAGGATAGGGTAGGAAGAAAGATGGGGAAAACTCCCAAAACCAAAGAAAGCAATCCTGTAAACATTATCAGACTTCACTACCTAGTAGAAACAAATTCAAGTAATGGCTTCAGAAAACAAATGGCCGAACACCAGTTTTAATCTGCATTAAAACAAACTACTCATAGCTGCATGACGTTTCACGACAGTTATATAATTGAGAAAAATGCATATAAAAAACTCTATATACAAAATAAATTGATAGAAATGAGTGTAACAAATGTGTTCAGTACTAAATCACTTCATGTGTAGCTGCTCTCTTTGGTGCCGTTTAGGGATAGAAGAGCCTCTGAAGTTGCACGCATCACTGTTTTTTAGGTGCTGCAAAAAGACGTGTTTGTGAACTAAAAGTAACTCCTGTTTGGAGCCTCTCTAAATGTACACCCAAATCCCCCAGTCAGACAAAATTTTAGAGGGTATCCTCGGAGGACGCACACTATGAAACTCAAAGCTGTCATGGTTTTGTTGTTATTTAACTTTTAAAATAAAATTCTGGTTCGTCAGTGCTCCAGATCCAGGCAGATTTGGTCAATCTGTGTCAGAACCAGTGCATCTTGGTAAATCTGCCAGACATTAATAGTGCTGCAAATGCTGCAGTTTTCCTCCTCTTGGGGCTCTGCTTAGCTACAACTGGACCATACTTCAGTTACATCATGAAGTCTTTGTGTGCATACTCAGTGGTATTGAAATTTGTCCCAACCCAAAAGATTATTTATAATTAATAAAGAAGAACCACACAAGACCAAAGGAAAGAAACAGTACCTGAAAACTGTGAGTATTCAGCACTCTGGAGAACAGGATCAGTTTGTAAGTACCAAAAGCAGCTTGGTACTTGCAAATTCCACACTCAAGAGGCAGCTTTAACAAAAATATTACCATGATTTCGACTCCAATCACTAAAAATAAAAGTGCCCAAACTTCCTCTAAAATAACCCTCTGATTATTTAAAATGGATGTTTTTAATCACATCTGACTTGTATCAATACAGTTTCAAAATAATACTGTAGGAAGTCAATGACAGAAACCTACTCCTCTTCCTGCCCTCCTCCCATAATACGCCTTTGGTAGGCATAGCAATGATGTGTGTGTTGCACGCTCTGTGAGTAAATAACAGTAAGAAAAAAACCAGTATTGTGTAGTTTTAAGTAATTTCTATTTGTGGATTTTCCTGCCTCATATTCACAGGGACAGGTTTGTTTCAAGACATTTCAGAAAAATGAAATCCTCCCCTACATCAGGCTTCTATTCTTATGCTGGGAATTTAAAGCCATTTTAAAATTTTTTTGAGTGTATGTAGATTTTTTTAAGAGAAAAGCAGGAAGAAACAAGAAAGCAGTTTCTAGTCGCAGCCAATGTCAAATATCCTACAGTAACTACTATGTATGGCTTGTAGTAGTCATTACTTCAATGGATCAAAAAGCTTAAGAGCTGCTATTTTTAATGACAACCTAGGTATTTTCAAGACTCCGTGATACAGAGTAGGCTAAAGAACAAAACCAGCATGTACAACAGGGCCCAACACCCTAAACAGTTGTTTTCTCAGGATCCATCCCCCTTCTGATCTCCTGATCTTGGGCCAAAAGTACCCCCTTCCTGCAGCCCCTGCCTCTGCTGGCAGGGACATGTAAGGCTGTTTGCAGCCCCACAGCCAAAGAGCCATCCTGCTCCCTCATGGACTTCCTGGCACAGCACAGCCTAGGGAGCACTCAGGACAGAAACCAAAGGCAGAGGATGTCATCCCGGCTGCCTTAGCCATGATACCTCCCCCAAAGCCCAGACTCACTGGCATGCCCTTAGAGTTCATGCCCTTAAGTACAATTCCCTTAGAGAACTTAATTCCTTTAAATCAGCCTGGAGTTTCTCTGAGCCCCCAGTTCCCCAGGGGAAAAAAACAAAGGGGTTGGGGGTGGTCAGTGTGGGAGAATCATCTTTCAATCATTTTACTATGTTTCATATTGGTCAAAGTGACATTCAGTAATGCCTGTTTTTATACCAACAGTAACTCTGGCCTCAGGATTATCCTAAACCCACTGCTACCTCTGGCCTCAGGATTATCGTAAAACCACTGCTCTCCTTTTCTCACCTCAAATATGAAGAAAAATCTAGGACAAAATATTCCTGTAATCTGCATAAACATGTCAGAAATATCAGTTCTTCATGAGAAGCCACAAAAATGCCCATCAGATACACATAAAGAAGTGGTTTCAGAAGAGCAGCACTTGCTAGAAATTGCACAGGGAGATAGCACAGTATGTTTACTTGCAGTTTTTCCTGTATATTCGCTATCCCGACTAAAGAAATCAAACAAGTTCTCCTGATATNGGGGGGAGCAGAGCCACCTGAACATGCAGTCTTCCTTCTTTTGTTATCTTACCCAAGAAATTTTGCTGGCGTGATACTGCTGAGAGCTTATGTTAAGATGGGCACTTCTCACTTAACATTTGAGAAGAAAAAGCTAAACCTTTTAGATCAACGTGTAGCAAATGTTTTTGTAAGTTTTGGAATTAGCAAATGCAAAATTTCTTGTACAAAGTTTGAAGAAACATTCTGCAACTTCTATAAAACATGTGAGTTTGGACCATTGCTTCTGTCTCAAGAAGATCCAACAGTGAAATCATGTTCATAGGTTCTCAAAGAGTTCTTGTTCCAGAAGATTAATATTTAAGAAAAATTTATTCTATCCAAAGACAAAAAAATACTTATTTTAAACCTTACAGTATACTTGATACCTTAGTATTTCCATCATAAATACATTTAACTCAAGTAGCAATCTGTCTGGGAGACAAACCAAACAGGTTCTTTTGGACTAGATCATCAATTTGACTACTAGCTTTAGTCTGTATCAAAAGGGCTCATGTCTATTTGTAATCAGCATCAGCTGAACATCAGAAATCTTACAGACAGAAAAATAGTATTTGTCACTTTTTCCAGGTGCAAAATTCCAATACCACCCAAAGATGAGTTAGCAGTCTTCTCTGTAGAGAAGTGAGGAAAAAAAAAACCCATGTTGTTTGCTCTAGGTCTTGAGCTAAGGATGGGATGGACTTGATTCCTCACACAGGAAACACATTCGCCTTTTGTGAGCAGGTACATTGCTGCACAAAGCCATCAGTCTTTAGCAATTTCAGCATCACTTAAACTGGACTTGAAAGTGGGAGACTAAAAGATGCAATTTTTCAGTGTGCTAACACAGATCTATGATCTAACACTAATCTTCTCGTAAGTACCTGGTATTTGTACTTTAGAACCAATAAAACCTTGTGCCTTTATTAAAAAGATAAAACAAAAGTATAAACCAGTATAAACCATCAAGAGTCCCATGGAAAAAGCAGTACTCTACTGGTTCTGTTTTCTAGCAACACACAACTGCAATATGATTTTTCTCAAGGGTACTTTACCATTTTGTTGCTGCCTTACACAGAACACAGCAAACAGCAACAGAAAATGTAAGAACTGTTAATTCCTTTTTAGACTGTCTTCTCCTTGTATGCTGACAATTGTTGGAAAGTAATAAACCATGTTTTGTTTCAACTAAAACCCAAGTTTTCTTCTTTGAGCTCTGTCCTTGGTATGCTTAAATAAATCAAGTTAAAATGATGAGGAAGCTCGATCCTATAGCAAAAAAGCAACACCCAAGTTAAAGGCTTTTATGTTGTTGGCATTGCCTTGCTCCAAAGCACAGCTAGTAAAAGGAACCCTCAGTCCCAAAAGACTTATAGAGAGCTGTGATCATGGGGTAGACTGGTTAATAGGAAGAGAGGAGAAGACATCATCCAGTCCCTTCCCCATCACCTGGCATCTGAACTATGTATACTCCCATTTCAGACTTGTTGACCATGCTCTAGGCTGACTTTTTTTTTTTTTTCCTTCCTTTTCCTTTTTTCTTTCCTTCTGTACTCTGGAGACCTGCTATGGAAGTGACTTCTGCAGTGCCCAAGGTATGAAGTTTGCCCGTGAGGAGGTAAGAGTCTTTGCAATCTACCCCCACCACTGCAGCATAAAAGAAATGCATAGTTCCCACTCTGGACCTTGTGCATCCAAGCAGGGCACTTCTGGATCTGGCCCTTTGGTAGCAGTATATAATTCAGTGTTGCATAAATGCACATTAAGAAACTTAAGGCATCTGTCTTAACTTCCCTGCTCTGCAATAGTGCTTACAAGAATCCATTGTACTGTGCAGAAACTTGAATTTCTTGTCTCTTCCTAAAATGTTCATGGTTCCATTTTTTCCTGCTCAACTTCTTCCAAACAAAATTAAGTAATATTCAAGCTCAAAATGTGTTGCAGAAACCTAGTGAAACAAAAAAAAAGGTAATTAATGGAATTATCCAATTAGCTTTGAACAAATACATCATAGTGCATTACACAAATGCACCTGGGTAATATGATTTACAGACTTCCGATTAAGGTAAGTAGTTAAGGTAAGTTCAACTCAGAAGTAGTCTTCTGGGGGTATGGGTTTTTCATAAAGTTTCTTTCACACTTCTTATATTTTAGAAGTCTATCAGTGCTAAGAAAATCAGTCCATCACCACTGATCTGCGTAAAATATACTGGGTCTCTGACTGGCAATTCAATTTTTGAATTAAATTGATAGATGTGAGGACACAAATGGTATTTGCCCAGGTAAGGCTGGGGGACTGGCCGTCTTCTGCAAATCAAGCTCTCTACACTAGAATAAGCCATGACTTTGATTCTGCTGTGTGTTTTGGGCCCAAAATTCAAAAATACTACTATTGGCTTGTTACAGGGCTCTATGGAAGAGCATTGAACAGATGTTGGATCTCACAGCTACTGTATAGTTGCTTAGAAATGCAGGACTGGAATTAACCATCTTGGCCTAAACTGTGATCAAATCCAACTGAACTCAGAATGGTTCAAACATTGTGTTACTGAGTTAATTTAAGGTAACGCATACCCAAATGCTTTTGCAGTGGGTGCAATTATGCACTTTTATTTATAGAACTTTTAAAACTAGTGCAGTTTGGGCAAGTGTAACACGAAGTACAAATTCTTCCTTTATTAAATCTGGCCTCATTTTAGGAAGAGAGGAAGGATAGAAAAGAAATTAACCTCAAACTATTACAAATTAATTGTCTATCTTAGAACAGTCATCTCTGCTCCCTCTCTAGGTTAGTTAAGACCTTTCTATAATACCCTATCAAAGGCTGCTGGGATGAGCTGCTCTCAGAAACTTCTATTCCGCTCATGAAGAACAGAAAAGCCTTCGTAACCTATTTAGATCAGATTAGGTTTTATATAGCTGGAGGCTGAAAGGAACCCATTGCTTGGGATATTCTTTTGCACATTTATATAGCATTAAGAAAAGTTGGAAAGGGGAAACTTACCATTGGTGAGTTCTCATGGTTGAGTAGGTTTTTCAGAAGTCGTAACTAACTAGTCTAATCTTGGTTTTGTATGAATTTACACTGAGCAGTCTGACCAACATGAGCCCAAGCATCACATCATCACCCACAAAGACCTTTTAGAAAGATTTTTTTTCCTTGAAAACAAACCAACCCTCTCCCGAAACTATAATTTTAGGTCAGAAGGCTCCTTAAAAAAAATAAAAGGAAAGGAAATAAGAGTGATCCTAAAATTACTGACCTTACAAAATTCAAATGTAGTGTTTTATTTCTGATAAAAATGTGACTTACTTGCAAAAACATCCCCACCACCAACAAACCCACAACAACAACAACAACAACAACAACAAAAAAAAAAGAGGCAGGGGGTAATGACTCAGCTATAGTTTCTACACCTGTTAGTTGACCAAATAAGATTTGCTTCTCCTCCAGACAGAAAAACTTAATGGGAACTTATAAGCTTGCCACAGTAGAAAGTCAACATAAAAGAAGTCTAATTTAGTCATTGGAAATACACCAAGAGAACTTTCATATATGCACCAGCACGTACTGTATTTCCTAAATGCAAAGTGCACACAGGGCACTTTAATGCAAGAAACATTCCAGAAGATCACTGTCAATTCCAAATGTGACAGAGCAGTCTGTATGCAGAGACCTGTATTCACTTACTGACCTTCCTTCCTCATGCACATGCAGCTTCCTAAAGAGCACAATATGGCCCACCAGTATATGATTAAGAAAAAGACATTTAAGGAGCTCCTCCTCAAGACAGTGTTTAATCTCAGAATTGCATTCAGCATCAGATTCTTTGCCCTGGTCAGGTAACAAATCCAGCATTACCCACTTTAATCTAAATTACAGGATTAATCTGACTCATCCCAGGCCTAGCCAGCCCATGTTTCCTGCACTACAGCATTACTCCCATTCTTGTCTTCTCAACAGCCATTCTGAATTTTGTTTAGACTTTGCTATTACTCATCCAACATCAGAGGACTCCTCTGCATTCCATGACTAGTTGATTTCTCACTTTGAGATGTCAATTTTATTCATACATGTACAGAAACAGCAATCAATTATGTTAGTCTTACCTGTTTCTCATTGAGATGGTTGGTTAGTAATTAGCTGAGATCAGCTTTCCAATGAAACTATAATATGCTTTTTTGCACCTAGAATGTGAGAGAATCTCAATTATGTGTTTTTGCAGATCCGCATAACAAATAGCAAAGATTTCAAACCAGAAAGCACATTGACCGTGTTGTGCCTACATTACAAAAATATTTTCCTCCCCCTTACAAGCATAAAAGATCCCAAGTCTCAGAACTGAAGTTCAAAAGTGGAATTATCTATCCATCTACCATGCACTACTGTAACACAGTAACTAATTTTGGAGCAGAACATGGGATGCAAATTAGCCTTAAGTTCTAAACATCCTGACTTGATTCCATGGAACACATTTTCTTCTATATCACTCCAGCCAAGGACTTTCTAGGTACCAAAAATAAATTAAAAAAAAAAAAGAAAACTGAACCACAAACAAAATCACTACCTGATTTCACATTTTCCTCTTCAGGGCCAGTTTCCACCCACTGACAATCACCGGATAGCAGCCGATTTTGTGATTCACTGAGTGGTCGAGTAGGAAAGGACTGATTGGCTACAGAGCTGAAAAGTAAGCAAAGTCAACAGGAATCCTGTCATACCAGTAGCTGCTTCAGACATTTCTAGAATAGTGAAGTTACTTAAAAGCAAAGCTAATAACAAAAAACCCCT
>WBNO01007207.1:0-55813 GCA_013400575.1 Peucedramus taeniatus | reverse complement strand
CCGCCTGACGCACGCGGAGCCCCGCGGGGCGCGCAGCGAACCCCCGCACCCACGGCCGCGGGCCGCGCGCGGCACGGCTTTTCCGAAAGGGAGCTGTCCTGGGATTTTGTTATTATTACTATCGTTATTATTTTTAAAAAAAGTTTCCGCAGGTGCTCCGTCCCCCGGCGCGGGGCGAGGGGTGGGGAGCGACCGCGCCACCGTCCTCGTGCGGTTGACGCCCTTTGTCTTTCATCTGTAGAATCTTTCCCTACAGCAGGGGAAGGAACCGCTCACCGGTGACGGCAGGGATGTCAAACCGGGAACGGGCAGGGAATGCCTGACATGGGGCACGGCAGGGATATAACCCTGGCCATGGGTAGGAGTGTTGCACCGGGCACGGGTAGCAGGAAAAGAGAGGAAGAAACAAAAAGGGAAGTCTGTATGTGTGAGAGACGGAGGAAGATAACGGGAAAAGCCACTTGATAGAGTGTTTCATAGATGCGCAAAAAATTGAGACCCGACCAGGCGAGACTCGCTATTACTTCAGAAGAGCGCTTGCCACAGCCCCCCGCTGCGGTTTCAAGAAAGCGAGCGTTCCTCAGAGACATTCCTCTCAGGATGCACTTTTCCCTGCTGATTTTTCCAGTAGGTATCCTTCCTCAACGACTAGCCCAGAGCAGGCTCGGTGCCAGCACCCAGAGGTCGGAAGGGAGCAGGACACGCCGGGACCCCAGGCGGAGGCAGGCAGGGTGGCAGCGGGACGGGCGCGCTCTGCCCCGGGCGGGGCGCGGGGTCCCCGTCTCTGCACCGCCTGCCCTGCCCGCCGTGGCTGCCCGGGAGCCCGTACCTGCTCCGGCCTCTCTTTCTGCCTCCCAGCTCTCACAGCTCCGTTAGAGCCGTAAAGCCCAGAAAAATGACCCGAAGGCGAGGGCAGGGTAACCTCCAGCGTGTGAGTATAAAAACGTAAAGCTGAAGATTGGCGTCAGCCTCCATCGCGCTACTGCTTTTGCTGTGAGGTTTTTTTTTTTGTTGTTTTTCTCTACTCAGATACAGACGAATGCTCCATATGTTGAATACAGACATAGATACAATGCAGAACATTTCTGTCTCTCTGAATACATTTAAGGACAGATACACGTGTCACATGTAGCAGGAACACACGCTACATAAATTCTTGTGAGTAAATTCTTCTGTTGTGGATGTTTCCTTCACCACAGAAATGTTCCTCTAAAATGCAAAGTGCAGACTTCTGCGACTGAATAGGTGTCGCAGAAAGACTCAAAATTTTCGAAATCCTTCCATAAGGAACACCTGGTGAGAAAAGTTTAATTAACTGAGTTTTTTCTTCCCTGAAAAAACTTTTGCAGCACAACAGAATTTAAATTCAAATGTTGCTTTGGTTTATGCTGAAATAAATACACAAAGAAATGCAGTGCACTGCAGTGGTATTAGATCTTTTAAGAACACGGATTTTTGCATACAGTTGGGAACACATCCTTCTGTACCACTGAGAGAGAAAATAAAAATAAACAAAACCCCCAAATCCCCGAAATGCGTTTATCACATTTTATGGGCTGTGCTAGTCTACCAGAAAGTTTCAGCTATCATTCATATGCCTGAGAACCCAGGTTAGATGAGGTAGACACTCACACTGCCCTCTAGTCCTATTTTCTATTATTTCCATGATATAGAAAGACCAGTCTGCAGCTAATTTTGCTCTGTGGGTGTTCAATAGTTTAGAAAGCTCTATGAATGAGAATCATATTTCATAGATATTTTCTAGTGCCCACTTTCTGTCACAGAGTTCTTCAATAGTCTAATTACCCATATTCTTATGTAACTGGAATTTAAAGGAATGATTTTTTTTCCTCAGGAAGAGACTAATTACCATTTTTCCTGCCATTAAAATATGTGATTGCCTAATTGCTGCCTCTTTTGCTTTCTTTTTTTTTTTTTTTTTTTTTTTTTTCAGAGGTAATATTTGCCAGTCATTTGAAAAGGACAAATATATGGTATGTTTTGAACCATGTTTTTTGCCCTTGAACTGTTTCCATTTTCTTTTTCTTAGAAACTGACAAGGCAGAAACTTCAGTGCTGAAAATCTTCTTTGCTTTCTTGCCATGTTTTATGTTCCTAACGTATTATCTTCAAGTTTCCTGGGTCAGGCTCAACTGAGCTTGGACAATTATATTTTTTTTTCAGTAGAACTCAGCTGTCATCTGTTTCTCAGATACTCCTTTACTTACTTTTTCTACCTCTTTCCTACATCTGTACCTTGCACTGCTTCACAAAGAATTGTGTAATAGGAATTTTAACCCTTTCCACAGTTAATTTCCTGAATCACCTCAACTTCAAGTCATCTTCATATCACATTTCTCCCAATGAAGAACAGAAGCTGTTATAATGAAAAAAACCAACCTTTTTGCAGATCTTTCCCTTTTTCTCCCTTTTATTTTTAAATATTCTTAGCTAAAGAAAATATTTATAACTATTCATTAGTGTCAGTCAATTTCAGAAGCTCAGTTTATCTTTACTTGCTCTCAGCATGTGATTTAGATGGGCTGTCCAGGCCTATAAATCAGGTCAATTCACAACTGTGAGGCACTGGAGATAACGAAACAATCAGGTAAATGGCAGATTCATGGAAGAACAGATATATAAACCTCTATTTACTTTGTCATAAAACTACCATCATAGCATATGGATAACACCGAACAAAAAAGCTGTAATCACCAAACAGAAGGAGAGTACCATTCTGCTAATGTTCCTGCAGTAGAAGGTACTGGGGATTATAATAAGGAACTCTCAGTATTGCAGTTACCAGTCTTACACCTTTGGAATAGAAAAAAAAAAATAAAATGAATGGAAGAAAATTCAAGATGATCAATCTTGCCATTAAATATATTTATGTCTCAGAATTTTTTTTTCAATTTTATTTTAGCTAAACCTAGCAGTGGTTATACAAGTATGAAAACTCCAATGAGAATCACTCTGGGGGTGGTAATCCAGAAAATGTTTCATATGGCAAACTGGTTAAAGATACTCAAAATCTTAAAGTTGATTTTAGTTGAGATTAACCTGCTTTGCCCCTACAACAGCTGGGCCATCAGCGGTTTAGGTTAACATACTGGACAGAAAACTGATGACTCAAATTAATTTCTATCATGTCAGGTCAAGGGACAAGCTCAAGTAAAGCAACAGGACAGACAGGCAAGGGTATTCAAAGCATATTTAAATCATGAATGTAGTCAGACACTGCAGCAAAATTTCCCAGGCATTGTGAATTCTCAGCATTTCTTTTCCTGAGCTTAAAAATAAGCCAAGGGGGTTTATTGTGTTTGGTCAGCACAGTGATGCTCAGAACTTGATGGTGTATTCAACTGTTGAAAGTCCTGGAGACCACCTCTGCTGCAAAGTATACCAGAAAAGAATTCAAAAATAAAAGGCAAATGATGCTTTACACATTAGATCATTTTTAGTAAGTAAAAGATTAAGCATCAGAGGATGTTTCAAAGTTAATCTCCTTTAGTCATTCTACAACTCAATTTTTTGGATTTGTGAGGTTGTGCACTTTAAGGAATGCTTGAGAAGTTGACTGAGTAGTATCAAAGAGCTTACTGATATAGAAAGAAAACCAAACACATAAGCAACCACATTATTGTCTGAATCAGAAGAATTTCTTAATACGCAACAAATTTCTGCCACATTTTAAGGAACCACAAATCTGTAGAAACTTCTGAATGTCCAATGAGCTAACCCCTTGTGTTTTAAAGTTCTGGGGTCTAAAACTGTGAAAGTGGTATTCTGTGCAGCTTCTCCATATGATGTATACATGCATGGCAGAGCTCTTTTTGATGCTTTGGAGTTTCAAACAGCAACACCATCTCAGTACCCCAGGGAATCATGATCCTGAAATCACAGAAAGTTTAAAAGTATCATTTCAACAAAATAATCTGAAGTATCATTTTTCCTTTTAGTTTTTTTCCCATTAAAGCACAGCTGTTAGATTTCCAGAACTTTGAGATTTTTTAACCCTTCTCATGAAAAAATAGATCCTCTATTTACATTACTATAAAGTAAACACAACGTGTATGCATCAACACACCAACAGTTAAAACAAATGAAAATACAAAATGTTAGGACATACACACACACATATATCTTTAACTATTTGGACACTGTTTAATAGAAGCCAGTTTGGATTAAAAAGGTCACAAGAAAACAATTTCCCTCCTGCTCCTAATTTCTATTTCCTCTTAATTTTTTTCCCCTTTTACTGAAATCCTTTTATATGAGAAAGCAAACAGTGCAGTTAGAAGTGCCACCACAGTGTGTCATGGGAGTTATGCTTCGGGCACCTCCTCCTTACTCTCACTTCTCAGCGATTCATTCCCAGGCTAGACTGAATCTTACTCATTTCTCTGATTACACATTTCCCCCAAATACCTAAGTTAATCAATTTTTCATTTCTCTCCAATGAGCTATGAATATTTTAATTTAGGTTCCAGGGTATAATATATACAAGAGACATGGGTGAAAAGCCTGATATAACTTTGTTGAGTGTTGCATATTCATGTAATCCACTGTTCATCAGACTGATCATGCTTTGAAATTTTGTGTTAAATTGATGAAATACTTAAAAGGTACAAAAATACTGTTTTAATACTGTTACTGTTGGACTGATAACAATGACTATTGACAATTCCTGAAAGAGCAAAATGAAATTGATTTCAGAGGGTTGACTCTCTTTTTCCCATGATATTCAGTTTTTGTCAGCAATTATTCTTCAGCATTCTGTGGAACATGGTAATCAAAGA
Organism: Peucedramus taeniatus; assembly: GCA_013400575.1. NCBI lineage: Eukaryota > Metazoa > Chordata > Aves > Passeriformes > Fringillidae > Peucedramus > Peucedramus taeniatus. The sequence goes on along the minus strand of WBNO01007207.1, from coordinate 51,014 downwards.
TATAAGCATGCACTGTTATATTACACTGGTTCAATTATGCCATATAAATAGGAATTGGACTCCACACTCTGAAACATTTGAAATCATCTCTACTGCCTCCTTCACAAATTTCTCAAAGAATTGTGCTTTTCCCTTGTACCCAAAAGAGAATTTACTTTAACTAGTTATTTAAAATCATACTGCCATTAAGAGATTTTGAATTAAAAATATTGAGGAATATTGAGGAATATTTCCTCTGTGCACAGTAAAGAAGCAATATATTATTAGTACTGTAAATCACTAAGATTATGCTGAGACCTTCAACTTGATCAGATAAGAGATCTTCCCCAGGAGTCCTTAAGAGATTTCCAAACCACCAGCAGCCTTTCTTTTTTATTCTCTTTCTTTTTTTTTTTTTAATGGTGGTAGCCTCAAAGAGTCACAGACATCCTTCAACAGCTCTTCCACTGCAACATAAGAAAATATTAAGAATCACTTAGAAGTGATTTCAGTTTATTAGTTAATTTTCTTCAGAAAATTTCATTAGGCAGGGCCAAAGCACGAGTTTTAAATTAATTCTTAATATAAAAGGTTTTTTGCTTGACCATTTATGAGTAAATAGTTTAGAAACTGTTAAATATAATTGTTCTGGATTTAGGAGTGATAGTCAGAAACAAAATATGGATTCAAAAAGCTGTGGTTTCAGTAATGTGCCAGCACACACATACCAAGTATATACCACTTCTGCAGCTTCCAGTTTTATTACCTAAGAGGGATGGAAAGCATTTATGTAATTTTCACATCTGTGAACTGAAATTTGCATGCATAGTATTTAAGAAATTCCTTGGGGATTGAAAAGTAGACATGCCAATAAAGACAAAGTGGTAATAAGAATACATGTTACAACAGCAAACATAGGCAACCAATCATTTACAACATAAGCAAAAACATCACTGACAAATAAAGAAAGCACCCTTTCTGAAAAATAAAAAGAGGCTTTGCATCTGAAGAATATTCTGCATTTGCATAACACCTTTCAATTTCAGTGCTTCATAAACATGAATGAACTATAGCCATGTCTAAACTAGAGTGCAGCTTATAAATATACACTGCTCTAGAAAGAAAAGTTTGTCATCTGTGGCAGCTTACAGCAGCCTAGATTGCACTGTTAAGGTTTACCACAGGCAATGCTGAAGAGCTGCAGTGTTTATCTCTATCCCTTATTAAAGCCATCCAGAGCAGTGCATCCTCCTGGGTATATGTCCTGACAGTAGCTCCACATCTATGATCACCATCCATATCATAATGGCATCAACCCTTGGTGCACTCACTCCTGTCTCCCTCTCTTCCCCTGCCCCCCTCCCAGCAGAAATATGTTATACTGGCAAGAGAACAGTTGCACTGCTGTAACTGCAGGTAGACGAAGGGATTCAGCGAGCACAGAGCGCCCACACCCCAGATTAACACGCTGATGTCAGCCATGCCTTGTGCTGTAGACATGATCTCAGCTTCAAATCACCATCCCGTGCATTGATTTGTGCTGCTGGAGCCATCTTTAATTGAGACCCAGAGGGAACTGTTTTCTAATCACTCGATGATGTAGCCCCGATCCTGAAAACACCTCCATACACGCCTAATTTTAAGATGATGAGAAGCATGACTCAAATGTTAAAACTTAAGCTTGTCTGTATCTGTAAATTTCATGTACCCACACCAAGGGGAACATGGACTGTTGATTTAAACAGTGAGGCCTGAATTCCAACTCTTGATTTTGGTTGAGATACCTATAGAATACTTTGGGCTTCAACTGAAAATATTTAGCAGTCAAAGATTACAAACAGGTTTGAAGATCATTATACTGACCTGAAGGTACCCTGTAGTATTTAGTATTGTTGATTTAGGTAAAACTAAAATTTTCAAAATCAGGAATAAATACTTAGTGCAGACATAAACTTCAGTGTCTTCCAGCTTTTCTCCTCATTGTCACCAGTCTCCCTTGGATGAACAAGCAGTCCAGCTGTATTCATGGTAACTGATGAGACAGCTTGACATTCACTGTTAGGGCTAACAAGTAAATGGTACCTTTGTATTCATGTAGCAACAATGGTCTCTCTCTATAGGGCTATATCTTTAGGAGTAAGGTAAAACATGGGAAGTGAACATCTCTGACCCTATTTCAGGGAATACCACGAAAAGAAAAAGGATTATTTACACCAATGAGACCCCTTTGCTGTGTGAATAGCCAGCTGAGGTCTTGATGCAGAAAGAATAAAGTTAGAGACCACTCCTATATACCTAAGGTTATTTAGAAGGTGTGAATGAGTTAAAAAAAGCGTATATGATGTATTGCCTCTGGCAGGCTTACACAGGTCCATCAGACATCAGTAACTCCCTATAGTCCAAAGCTTCAGAAGGCAGCCCCCACAGAGCACATCACAGAGCAATGCCTCACTTAGAGATTCAACTCTTACTATAATCCTGAAATCTTTTAGGTTGGAAAAGTCATCAAGCCATCAAGTCAAGACATCATCAAGTCCAAGCATCAGCTTTGCACTGTTATGTCAGCCACTAAGCCATGTCCCATATCCACACATCTTTTAAATACTCCCAGGAATGGTGACTCCATCACTTCCCTGGGCAACATGTTTCAATGCTTGACAACCCTTTCCATGAACAAATTTTTGCTAATATCCAGCCTAAACCTTCCATGGCACAACTTGAGGCCATTTCCTCTCATCCTGATACTTGTTACCTGAGAGAAGAGGCTGACACTCACCTGGCTACAACCTCCTTTCATGTGGTTGTAGAGAGCAATAAGTCTTGTTTTCTCAAAGCTAAACAGCCCCAGCTCCCTCAGCTGCTTCTCATTAGACTTGTGCTCCAGACCTTTCATCAGCTTTGCTGCCCTTCTCTCAACATGCTCCAGCACCTGAATGTCTTTTGGTAGTGAGGGACCCAAAACTAAACACAGCACTTGAGGTGTGTTAAGTACAGGACACCACTGACAGAGTTTACCACTCAGCAAAGTTTCTCAGGAACCTGGTGTCAATGGTTTAAACTCAGCCAGCAGCCAAGCTCCATCCAGCCCTTCACTCACTCCCCTACTCTTGGGACCAGGGAGAGAATTAGGAGGGAAAATTCTAGGAAACTCATGGATTGAGATAAAGACAGATTAACAGGGAAAGCAAAAGCCACGCATGTAAGCAAAGCAAAATAAGAAATTAATTCACTGCTTCCCATGGGCAGGCAGGTGTCCAGCCATTCCCAGGAGAGCAGGGCCCCATCACACATAACAGTGACTTGAGGAGACAAAGGCCATCACTCCAAATGTCCCCCTCCTTCCCCCCGCTTTATAGACTGTAATATATGGTCTGAAATAATCCTTTGGTTGATTTGGCTCACCTGTCCTGGCTGCGTCTCCTCCCAACCTCCCATGCACCCCCAACTTTCTCCCTAACATGGCAGTACAGAAAGCAGAAAAGGCCTTGGTTCTATGTAATCCCTGCTCAGCAGTAACAACATGTCTATATTATCAACCAACACAAATCCAAAACAGCCCCATACCAGCCTGTGAAGAAAATTCTTCTTTCTGTGAAGAAAATTAACCCTATCCCAGCCAGCACCAGCACACCTAGAGATAAGGAATTGGCTATTATTTACACATTTGTCTATAACATCTAGTTTTGATACAATACTGATTTCATCTGATAGCTTGTGCTGGGTGATCCTGCTCACTATCTTTTCGTGTGATAGGACAGTTGTGTTTTGAAATTCTTACAGTGTGCAGACACCAGCATCATCACAAGACAGCCTACAGCCCTGGTACCAGGATGAGACTCTGTGTGTTTCTAACAGTAATTGAGGCAAGAAGAGAATAGTACATCTCTCTGTCATGCATATCAGCCATTCCATTTCCCCCTTCCACAACACATTACTGCTAGGTATCATCCATATTTGCAATGCAGAATATGTCCTTTTGCATATAAAATTCAATCGCAGCAGTTTCTTGCCAGATCATAATCTTTGTGATCATACAGCTGATTTTATAGCGGTCCTGGTGATAGGTTTATGCCAACCACCTAGGTCCTTTTGGAGTAAGATCTTGAAGCCATCACACAAGCCTGCAGCATAAGCCACAGTCCCAGTCAGGGACTGCCTGGCTTCCATCTAGTGCTACATCTTTTAGCACAGAGGAGGCTAGGCTTAAATAGGAAAAGTATCCATACATATTAAAATCAGTGGGAGTTAATTATCTAAACAACTTCGTGGATTTGGACTGAGTCAATACTAAGTCAAAAGTCTTTATGCCTTTTACTAAATAACTCTGTTTCCTTTATACTGCTTCAGGAATTAGGATGCCATCAGCTAGCAGAACAGAGAAGAAAACAGTGGAGCACATTGCTTTTATTCTCTGGAGTTTAGGTGACTGGGCCTCAGGGAATAATTTTGCTGAAGTAATAATTAACAATTTAGCGATGAAAAAACATGTGCTTGACCAAGAGGCACAGGAGAGTTTCACAGGAGCAAATATCCTTCCCTGTGAGGCATTGTACCCCAGTTCAACACAGGAAAATATCTTCAGGACAGGACATATGTCTGGGCATGCGTGCCTCTGCTGTGTAAATTGTCTCATTCTCCTGCTTTGTGCTGGTCTGTCCGATGCAAACATGCAGCCCACATGGTTTTCTGCCCTTTTTGAAAATACTTCTGACGATAGTTGGTCTGAAATACCATCTCTGGCATCTGTGTCAGAAACATTCAGGCATCTGAAATCCACCTAAAACTTTCATTAGAGACCTACGTTCCTTACTGGAGCTAAAGTTAAATCTGTGAAAGAGCATATTTCTGAAGGACTCAGATAGTTTTGATTGTATCATTGTACTTGAAATAGACAAAGATGCTAGAAAATGCTATATAAAATATTCTGCCCCATCTGGAGAGTAAGCTCAATATAGGTTTTGGTAGGTTTTTGGTTGCTTTTTTTAAAAATTTCTGTGCCTTAAATTGTTTTTATTTTAGTTGTTTCGTTCTGAAGTTAACACCAGGTTTATTCTTAAGTTAATGTTCTATGCAATAAATCTGCTTCCTAGTTAGGAAAAAAGTAAGAAATTCTTTTGAATGGGAATTAATGAACCATCTCAAGAAATTTTGGTTGGTTTTTCTTTTATTTACTTCTAAGGGAGACAAACCACTTGTCATTCACTGCCCTAGATATGAGTTTTCCCTAACATATTTGCAGTTGTTCAGTTGTGCAAGAAGACCTTGATCAGGCAAAACCCACACTGGTTTAAATGAAAAGGCCTCAACTAAATCACACAAAAATATGAATTTAATTGTCTCCAGGTATTATATCATATACAGATTCCTACCCTGCTGGTTTTAGGATTTTATTATTAGAAAAGGAGTGAGAGATAGATTTAGAAGCTGCTTTGGCCTAGAATTTATCATATGTTGTGTATTAGAAGATTCTTTATTCTTCATGATGCCCTTATCACCTTTAAAAGGGATTAATGAACTGTGACTTCATTAATCTGTGAGTTTAATGAGTGCCAGTATGAGATTAGGAAACAGCAGCATTTTGCCACTGTGAAATTTTCAATGATGTTTCCACGCTTTCCTAGATGAGAAAAGATGAGTGGAGTACAAAAATTTGTTTCTGTTCCTCTGAAGTACAGGCTGGAGGGGTGGACTTATTCTACCATTTAAGTAGGGTTTGAGTATTTTCCATGAATGGCTGGAACCTAGCAAAGGAAGAGGGCTTGTGTTTTAATGTGTGTCTGGCCCATTTGAGAGATGACATGTGGAGATCTCTGTCTCTCTGTGCAGGAAAACGAGAACAGGCATGCTGGAAGCTTACACAGGAAAACAATATCAAGGATTTTGGTGTAAAGTTGCAAAGTGATAGGCTTAATGGGTGCAGGTACTGACAGGATCCCAGGGACTGGCATTAAATAAGAACATGAGTACTCCCTCTGTAATGACTGGAATAGTGTACACCTCCAGGGGACATTTGTTTCAGATGTTTGTCTCTAAAAGATGTTCTCTTTTAACAGATGAGCACACTGAGAGGCTTGTTTCTTTCTGAAAATAATTTTCAATTGAAAAAGTCAGTTCCTCTAAATACTGTAAAATCTACTTAAATTACCTAAAAATTAGTTCCTCTTGTGAAAGATTAAATAATGGCCCAAAGTTAAATAACGAATCAATGATTCCAGCTCAGTTGAGCAAAAGCTTCTGCAACACAGCCACAAGAAAAATGTTTCCTTTGTATATGTGTGTATTTGAGGAACTGTATCTAACCATGAGTGTGTCAACAGTTTATCTTTAATTCCAGTAACAATGATAAGAGACAATTTAAAAATATATCTTTCAAGAAGAGAAGTAAATTCTATACATGGGGCATGAAGATTCTTTATCTTGGAGGCTGTCTGGTGGATAGGGGATCCTAGTCCTTTTAAAGCTTACTTATCTACAAATCTTGTGATCATATTTCCTCTGGTGCTGCAAGAACTCACATTGATTATCTTTGGATGTAGGCAGCAAAAGTGACTTTTTTCAGTAGGTCATAGCACATTATGCAAATTTAACATACGTCTTTTGAAAAATACTTTTTTATATAGAAAAAACTTTACTAAAGATATTCAGAACCCTACACTATATTTGTATCAGGAAAGTATTTTTGTCACAACTTTGAAAAAAGGAAAAATATTTTCTTTGTGTCTCTTCAACTTCTAAAACCTTCCAGTCATAGAAAGTTTCTTTGATGTACCCGGTATGTTTTCAATGTGTCTTTCTCAATAGATGCAGTTTCAGCTAGGGCTGCTGAAAGTGTACTCAGATCAGTTTTAGGTTTGGTGATAAATCCTCTACACCAAGCATTGCTGACCCAGCAGCTTGGGACACAGCAGTTCATCTAAACTGCTCTCTTTGACTTAGATGCCACAAGTCAGGCACTTAACACCAAAGAGTACAGCCACAAAATACTATTGCAACATGCTGCAAAACTATTAAGACAAGTAATAGTATAATATATTTCACAGGAGGATTAAAAAAAAAACAAAGTAAGATAGGGTATTAGGTAAATCATTTAACCCTGACTGCTGTTTCCAAGGTAAATGTGCAAATCTGTAGGAGCTGAGAATTTAGTTGATGTCTCTTAACATATTTTTATCAAATTTACACTCAGGAAAAAAGATCTGCTGGAGAGTTGGAGAAAGGACAAAAGGAGAATTAATTTTCATGTTAATTTTCACATTACATCCAATCATTAACAGAAAAACTACTCTAGGAGATCATCTCAGGTACTTTGCTGGCATCGTGTCCTGTCTCTGATAGGTGGGCACTAGCACATGTTTAGAGAAGAGTATAAAAGCAAGTAAATATCAGGTAGGCTTTTTTACTCCCAGCATGAGGTAATCAGTGATTCAAAGATTTTGAGAGCTGAAAGCTTATTTGGACCATTATATTTAACAAACCTCACTACAGACACAAGGATGTTCTGCTCGCTTAATTTCCTTTAGCCTTTTATTGCAGACTCTTCAAGTACCTGACCGACAAAAATTTACACCATTACAGAAAGAGTAAGAATACATAAGGGAGGAGAGTTTTAGAAATGGAAAAATGGTAAATCCAGTCACAGGACATTGTCCCAGCACCTGTTGAAAACAAGGAGAGAAAGAGATTTGGGGCTGGAGAAAGAACGGGCTGACTGTGATTGCGCAAAGAACTTGACTCCATATCTGGCTGTTCTCCTTGCCTATGTTTAGGAGTACTTGGGGCTTGCAGAATACAAAAAGCTAGTTCATTGTCTGCAACACTGAATAAAAACCTGCTTCCAGGGGATCAAGCTGACTGTTTTGTTCACTGTTTTATTAAAGCACAGGAAAACCCTTACATGGAAGTTCTCTACAAGAGGGCACAGCAGCCAAGGTGATGCTTCATGTGGACCCAATCTGCAAGTCAAAAGTAACCTGTGAGGTTTACTGTACTTTAGGCCATGCCAGTAGCTGGTGAGCTGTAGGGAAAAGAACGGAAAAGAAAAAGAGGTTTGAGATACAGATGGGTTTAGGTGATAAAGACACAGAATACAGTGATTTTTCTGACTTCTCTTGGTCATAAGATCCATGGTTTTGCCTAATCTCTCTTTTTAACTATTCCTACCTTTTTCCTTTCCAAAATTTGCAGTCAGATGGCAGTTCTGTCATTATTTGCAGTCAGATAGCACTTCTATCTTTAAGTAAAAGCCATTTACTTACAAGTACAATCTTTTTATGTGTATTTATTTTAAGTTTGCATTATGATTGTTTCTTTCAGCAGGTCCTTATATTTACACTGTGAGAAATAATTGTTTCATGTTTATTTTCTGCATGATGTCGACAGAGCTCTTTTAAATTAATCAGATATTCACCTTTCTGCAGAGCCAAGAGTCTTATCTTGCTACTTAAATTTCTCCTCACATATGAAACTATGTCAAGACTCTCCTCCTGCCATGTACTCCATATCCTTCTTCAGATGGGCTACCTGTGCTATTCAAAATGTAGACTCAGAGTGAAAGTTTACAGTGGCATAACAACCTTTTCCAATTCATTCAGCATTCCTTTCTCATTAATTGTTAACTCTCTCTTTTTGTTTGTTTTGGTTTAGTTTTGCTTTTAACAGTATGAAACATTAACCTAAGGCTTTTTATGAACTGTTCCAAATAAATTACATTTCCAAGATGTGACAGTTAATTTAAAGGTTTGTTTAGATTTCCCTCTGAGTGTATTGCTCCACACTCATTGACATGACCCTCACCTGCCATTTTATTATCAGCCACTAGTCGTCTTGAGTTTCTTATGCAAATCTTCTCAGGTAAGTTGAGCAGGGCAAATCCTCAAACTCTGAATACTGATCACCAACTTTTCTGACTTTCAATGGATTATAAACCTGCTATTGACCTTTCCCTCTTACATTACTGGACCATCTGGTCTAGTGTCTTTCATTCATATATTTGGCTGACTCAAGCAGACACAATATTTATGAGGTTTAAAATGAGGAAGCCAAGGTACCCAAATCAGCCTATGCACAGAGCAAAGAATGGGCAATTGTCCTATTCCTAAGGTACCTTTTGCTGTCTCCATTGCTCACTGCTGCAGCCAGAATGGAATTACACAATGTGGCTGAGCCAATCCAGCTGCTCAGGGCTGCTCAGACATCTTCCTCCCACATCTCTCTTCCCACATTCTTGGCCTCATCATCCTGTTTCTCTCCTCACATACCAGATCTGCCAATCGTCTGATACCTCAAGAAGCCAATTTAACTACCTAGCCCACAAAATGCTGTTTATTCTCTTTCCTGTGTCAAGTCGATTTTCCATCCATTTAAAAGTTGAATGGTGCGAGCACAAAGCCTGTTGGAAAAAAACAGATTTGGCACAAGGAAAGGGTCAGGAGTCTGTGGCTGGAGAAAGCAGTAAGACCTCCTCACTTTTAAAGACAGCGAGCCATTAGATGAGATGAAGTCCTTTCTTGTGAACCTACTCTTAGAATAGGTTAAGCTGCCAAGCTACCTTACCACTCAGCCAAAGGAGGTCTTGCTCATTTCCCCTATTTCCAAGTTCTCCTTTGACTCCTCTCTTTTTTCTCTTAGTGTTCCTTCCTTGCATCAGCTCTGGAAATCATACTGCCTGACTGAACTTTTCTGATCCAGAGGTAAGTCAACTCATCTCAGCAATCAGCCAAAGTAGAATAAACAAAACTTTTTTGCTGGGTTCAAATTTGCATAGATTACATCAGCTTGCAAGGAGATCAGATGAGATCCTGGAGACTGTTTAAGCACTGGAGCTGAGTGATGGGTAAGAGAGGTGAGAAAGGGCAAGAAGGAGCACTAGCACCCATTCCTTGTTGCATTTAAGAAGTTAATTGAAACTATACCCACAGACTGATATGGTTAAAGCTGGGTTCTAAATCTGAATTAAAGGCGGAGTTTAAAGCATTTCTGTGCTGCAGTATTTTTGCAGAGAAGAATAAAATACACAGAGTGACCTGCTTTGGAAGATGGCAGGTAATACGCTAGTGATTATAATTCCTTTTCCTTCTCCTTTAAATACAGAAATGAATTGTTGACATGTCTTTCTGAAGATCTCAAGATCCATACATAGGTATTTTTTTTCAAAAAATGAGTCCTGCAGAACAGACTGCCTGCAATTCATTAATTACTTCTCCTAGAGGGAAGATACTGTGGCAAAGAACAATTTGGTGAGCTTGTGGGTGCAAAATGTGATGTTACCAGCTAGTCACCTTTTAGCTTTTTGCATGCAGAAAGTATGATCAGAAGGTGATCATACTCAAAACTTGAGTGGTTGTTGCTTTTTATGTCAATGTGGCATGCTGGGAAGTGCCAGGGCCCTGGTCTGGAATGTTCATACAATATTCCTGGAAGATCAGAGCTGCAGTTTAAAGAAAACTAAGGACGTGTACATACAGATACAGATAATTTGAGGCACTTTGGAAGTTTAAGGACAAGCTAACTGAACTGTTGTGTCAACACTGCCTATAAAATTAACCTGTCTCTCTGCAAAGTTTTGCTACTATTTCTGCTCTATCCAGAAAGCAGCTTATGTGCTGGGGAATGGAAATTCATGTCTCTTGTTTTAATAAGAGCAATATCCATGCATTTTTATGTGGTTTTGTATGTTTTTCTATAAACTAAGGAGGTATTTTTGCCCCCTATGTTACTTTTCTTTGGGTTCTACAGATTAATTGAATATTGGAAGGAACTGCATGTAGTCACTCCTTTATGGTGTACTAAACATCGTTTGCTCTTGTTTTTAGAAAAGGGCTATGTTCCTCATTCTTAAAATTCTCTCCTTTATTACTCTGTAAGACTTTATCATAAACTCACGTACTTTCTTCCTGGTTTTGGCTAGCCTAATTGTGAAAGTGCATAGACTGAAAGGCCTCTTTTTTCCCTCAGATGTGGGGAAAATGTCTGCCTATTATGCTGGAGTCCTTTCTACAACTCTTTGCATAGCTACATGAATGTAACAAACATTTTGATTTACTTGTGTAGAGGGACCCACATTGCATATATTTGGTTAAAATTGATTTTGCATTTGCTAGAGGAAGAGGAACAATTTACATGGTATTTTAATTTTTGCATAAATTAAAATTGTGAGATGACTCTTCAGAAGTAATAAAACCAGAGACAAATATCTTTGAGTTTCCATTTATTTTCATAATTAAAAGTGAATATTATTTTGTAGATAAAGCTATTTCATTTTAACTTCCCAATATAAATAGTTACTTGAATATTAATTATTCTCTAGGAAGTTCTACATTGATTTGATTTTTATGCCAAATATGCCTTGAACATCTCTTAGGTATTGAAAAATTTTCCCAGCCCTTTGGATATAAGAAAATTCCCTCTTTGTGCCATATATAACCTGATTAAAAGCAAAAATAAAGACTTCTATGGACTTAATGTGTGCTTATGTTCATAATACTGAAATCAGACTATTTCAAACCTATCCTGGCAGCAGAATAAGAAATCTGAAAGTTATTTTATTTCAGGTTCCCAATTTTTTGTGTTATTTGAATGAATATACAAACAAGGCTTTCAAGAGGCTCCGGTCCCTCTCTTTGTAGTTACAGTTCAGAGAATTCAGAGGCGTGGGACTGAACTGAAAATATGTGGGATATTCCTAGAGCTGCCAGTAATAGGTAAACCATGAAATGGGCCTTTGCTTTGTTTTCTTCAGGAAAATTGAATTCTTGAACAAGGCAGGAAAGGGGAAATTTAGAAAACGACTTTTTTTCCAGATAAGCTCTTACTCTGGTAGGCTCCTATTTAATCATTGCCCCTGGTTCATAAAACAATTCCTTATTGTGCTGTACCTTTGGGCAGCCACATAAAGAATCTGCCCTGTGAGGGGAAAAAAAAATAATAATTACTTACATCTAATATGTACCTGTTAAATTATTGCAGAAAGGAGAGGGCTACAGTGTGCTAGGACTGTGCACAGGACTTCCCACCTGCCTTAGGACCTTCACCCGCTGGCATCAGCCTTTTGGGCACATTGGCTCCTCTTTCCCCTGCTCGGCTCCAAATTGGAGGGGGGGGGGGGGGGGGAAAGAAAAAGTTTTTTTCCTTCTGAGGCTCTACTCCAAATCTCTCATTCCCAGTGGTTTGCTGTGAACAGGAACCATGGTGTGTGTTCACTTCCCTTCTGGCAAAGCCTGTTTAAAATAATAACAAAAAAGGTCGTGGAACAGCTTAGTACGAATCCAGTCTTTCGTGTTGCTGCCTCACTTGTTCTCTGCTAGGCCACATTTTCGAAGGTGCATTTAGTCTGTAAAAGCTTCCATGCAAATAGCTCGTTTACTTAAAAGTCCAGGGAGAGCAGAGGGGCCACAGCGGTCTTTTTCCCTTCATCTTCTCTGTACTCGTTCAACACCTTGCGAAGAAGTACTGAGGTACTGAAAAGGCAGGTTATTATGCACTGAGAACTGGTGTGGCAACTGTAGCTTGCCCTTCATTAACGCGCGTTTAAGCTGAGCGACTTGACCTGAAGTGGCTGGAGCCTCCCGGGGAAAGTTTTCTGCGCTTTTGTGTGTGTGCGCGCCTTTACGGAGTTCCACACGGGAGCAAAACCCCCTCTTTCCCATTTGCTGCCTGCTGCCCTCAGGGTGACAAGGCTGAAAGTTTAGCAAGTTCTGTGCATAACTCCACATCACAGGAGCAAGTGCGTATTCCCCCCCTCCCCTTTCTTTTTCCTGCTTCTAAACACCTCCTTCAAGTTCGCAGTTGGGCAGGACTCCAAAGGTGCAGCAGAAGCAACAAGCTGGAGTTCAAAGTTAGCAGTAAATTGCACAACTTCCAGCTCATCGCTACGCTCGGTGACTATTAACAAGCTGGAAGGCGCTCAGGCAAAAAAATAGGGGAGAAGGGAACACCCTCGAATTGCTTGGGGATCGCTGATGTTATGCCGCTGGGATCATGGCTCCTTTTGGAAGGAATTTATTAAAAACCCGGCATAAAAACAGGTAAAGTGCGTGGGTATGTGGAGGAAAAGGTAGGGCGCTGTGGGATTAATTGTTTTTTATACTTTTTGTTCGATTCGGGGGGCAGGATGTGTTACCCGGACCGTGCCGTTCCCGGCAGCTGAACTCCGGGGCTCACCTGAGAGCGGGAGCCGGGCCGGGGGAACGGAGGGGAGCGGTCCGGCGTGTGCCGAGGGAAGGGGCTTTTCCTTTGCCCCCTTCCCCCAAACCTGTCGTGCTCTGGCTCTTTTGACTCGTGGGCAATATTTTCCGTGAGCGGGAGGTAGCTCTTCCGGACTTGGAAGCTTCCCGGCTAAAGAGAGGCGAGCAGTGGCCGTGCCCCGCGCTGGGGAGGTGAGGCTCGCCGGGGCCGGGAGAACCGCCTGCAAGCCCGACGTTCGCGTCCCGTCGGCGGCCAGGGGAACCCGGGGCTCTTCCCCCGTCCCGGGACAAAACTCCCCGAGTTTCTCACGGGAGGCCCGCGCCTTAGCCCCGTTGCCCTGGGAGGTTGACCGGCAGCCTGCAATCCCTTCGGATCAAACCCGTGCCTTATCTTGTCGCTGGCTGTCAGCCTGGGAGGTAGGAGAGCATCGAGCTCTCAGCGTGGGAGGCGGAGGGGGGGATGCTTTTTTTGTTTAGCCTTTAGTCCGGGATGGACTTTTACTGTATATGCTTTTTTTTTTTTTTTTTTTTTGCTTAGAAAATTCTTGAGAGGGACTGCTGTGGTCCTTTGGTCTGCTACTGCGAAGTTTCTTTACGGGGACTTTGCCCCTTACACTGTACATGCTTCCACATGCCCCACACACGGGCTGCAAAAAGGAGAAGAAGGGTTATGTAATCATGTTAGGTGCTAGGGTGGTACTAGATTTTTCAAGAGTGAATTTGCTTGGACCCTATAGAATGTACAGTGGCTGAGCCCATCTAGCTAAAGCTGAAGAGAATCACTGAAATTTTGCCTCGGTGAGAAACTCTAAAATCATTTGTAATCTCATCCCCATTTCACCTAGTACTCTTCACTAAAATTTAGTTTGTATTTAAAGGAATGCAAAGGATCTTTTCTATGGGGAATATGATTGAACTCTTAAATAGTCTTGTAAAAATGTCCCGTTTCTCCTCCATGTTTGACTTTTGGTTTTCACATTCGATACACTGAAAATTATTTGGGGGGAGGCTTGTATTTGCTGGGATTGTGTAAAAATATTAAGTTAGCATATTATATGGAATATAAATTAGAAAGGTTGTAACAGTCGATGTTTAAAAAACTGATACTGTTTTAGAATTATTAATATTGTAGTTTACTGATTAAACAGTGTATTTTGCTAATGTGTCTGAAAACAGTAAAACTGATATAATTCTCATGTGGCCATTTTTTTGTCTAGAAGATCTAGAAAGGTGGACATGAACTTTTCTATGAAATTGCTTTCATATAGATCTGGAAATTTATTACTCTTAAAGTGGAAGTTTTGTTCCTGCTATCACTTACGTGAACAGGAATTAAATCACAAAGCACAGTTCCACTGTGTTCAATGGTGAAATTGTTTCTCTTTTGGGTATTTACAATATCTTCACACTATTTGCATCAATCTAATTATGTTTGCTGATGTGACATTTTATTCCTCAGGAAAAGAAAGTCGTAATCCAAAGCTTTAAATAGGCAATAAAAATTAAAATACCAAAAGAACCATTACTGGTTCATCTAGGACTTTCCATTCATTTTATCTTCACACCCCCAGAAATAAATAAATGCCTCCAATGGCTGAGAGGCTTTGTGGCAATAAGAAGGGGCTGTGTGACCAGAGAAGTGTAGGGGGAGGGGGTCAAGAACAAAGCAAACTGCATACTTCTTAAGATGTGTTGTTATCTATTCAGATATTTAAATTTCTGTATATTTAATGTTAGCTTTGATACTAAATTTTGAGAATTAAACTTTGCTTATGCAGTTAGTAAAATGGTTTTGCAGTATGATTGAAGAGCTACGTAATAATTATTTCTCATTTTAATTGTATCTTGGTGAACTCATTTGAAACCTTGAGAAATGAGCTTAAAATCCTTCATTGTGTTTAGGCTGGTAGCTGGAGAGTCAGAACTTGTGGCTCATTACTTTGTCTACCTACCTGTAAAGAAGGACCAGAAAGGGACATACACAAATGTATATCTTTAACTTGCTGCTGGTTTGTGAAATAGGCCTAGTGCTCATTCACATTTCTGGGAAACTCAGCTTTTTCCTTTTTCTCTAGAAGTTCTTAATGACCATTTGCTACATGCAAATATAACTCCTGAAAGTTATAAGATAAGCAAATGAGGAATAAAATCTATGTTTACATGAGGACGTAAAGCTAAGTTGAGGTAACAAAGGTAGGTGGAAGGAGAGCCAGAAGGAAAATGAAGGCGTTACAGTCATTTGCTCAGATAACAAGATGACACCACTGTAATTAGTGCTTGTCTTGCAGCATCGCCCAGAGGTTCCAGATCAAGTCCCTGTTTAATAGTAGGCTCTTCACATCCAGATTGTAAGTTGTCAGTCTCTGCCCCTGAGACCTCAGAGTTTAAACAAAGAGGTTACACTAACTGAGTCTGCATCTGAGCAAGAGGCGAGGGACGTTGTCCATTATGCCATGAGTCTTTAGAGAAAGAAACTGAGATTAAACGTCAGGAAGACAAAACCTGTGCTGAACTACTGTTAGTATTTGAAAGATCTTCAGTCAGTATTACTCTCTTGGGTAGCTGAAATGTCACTAATACAGAGACAGCACAAAGCCCATGTAGCCAACAGATCACTTAAGCCCTGGTTTGATTTCAGGGGAGTGGCCTCTAGGATTGCGACTCCAGCATATGTTTCTTGGCGAGAAGGACAATAGTGATATTTTGATATCTTTTTCAAGAGCTAAAAGTAGTTTTTACAGTATTCTTTGTCCTCCTGTGACAACCAGAAGTAATCACAGTCCCCAGAATGTGTATGTGCTTGTCACTATGTCCCCAGGAGAACAATACTTCCAAGACGCCCCACCCACTTACAAACTCCAATGTGCGCAGCAGGGACAGGTTGTACCCTCTAAGGCAACAAAGGAAAAACGAAAGTTTCCTGCAGGACTAAGGCTCTGCAACATGAATAAACTCAAGGGGATTTATTTTTATGCAAATCTCTTAAAGATGCTTACTTTGAGAGTGAGAGGAATGCTCAGCTCACATCACTACTTCAGAAGTGTAGTGAGGGCAGGAAATGCTTGGCTGAAGGTGGAGGAAGAGAAAAGGCACTGAGTTCTTTGCTCATAAGGTCTAGTATTGATCTAACACATTGCTCTGCACAGAGACAAAACAGCTCCCTATCCAAATATGAGAAATACAGAACATAGATACTTGCAGTGTTTAGGTACCAGGGTTTCACACCGTATTCTATTTCCTGGTTGCTAAGCAAAACGGGAATTTATGCTGTACTGATTTTTGGTAGGATTAGGACTTCTCTGCTCTTGGGTGCTAGATTTGATCACTTTTGAAAGTGGGTATTTAGGTTTATTTAAAAACTTCAAGGATACCTGGATCTATGTCATAGTGAGAAAACTGACCTCATTGCTGTTTCTTTCATCGAGATCACTTCCTTGGGTTTTGCACAATAAGCCTTAGACAAAATTTTTGAACCTCTACTGTTTCATGCGTATTGTAGCTGGGATACTGAAAGGGAGAGGGTACAGATAATCCATCTTGATGCTGTAGGGCTGTCCTGTTATGTTCAACACCTTGAGAAATACATTTTGCCAGTGTACTTCATGCTGGTCCTACGTTTACTACAAAAGTTTGTACGTTCTGTTGGCATGCAACAATTTTGAACCCAGAGTAGTGTTTCATGACTAAACAATTGTGTTACAAATCTGTTAATATTTAAATGTGTTTACTGGTTTTGCATTTCCTTCCTGTATTTTTTTCTACCTTTTACTGTTTACTATTTTTCACTGTTTTCTACTTTTACTTGCTGCCACAGGAGTTAGTGTTTCTCTGTGGGAGGGAAAGACTTATTTTGCCTGCTCTTTAATTCTGCCTTTCTTTAATCAGCTCATCTCTGGTTCAGAGGTAGAAAGAAAGACCATGTATCTCCATTCAATGTTAGGCATATAAGAGGGAGTTCTTCCTGTCCTGACAGTCAGAGGCTCCTCCCCAGCGAGAGACACATTCAATTATTCTCTCAGTTTATATATTACTGAGTAGTGAATTAGATTAGAGACTTCATCTATCTGATACTGACCCAGCATTTCCATGATCCCTCCCTTTCTCCCTCCCTCCAGTAGTTTCTCATTACATCTAGTTAGCACAGTGATTAGTGTATTGCTCTGAACATCTCTTCTGCTCTGCCTACGGTTGAGTACACCGCTGTACATTTTAAACCTTGATGAAGTAAAACTGAAAATGCTCAGCATTGAGGTTTGGACTGGTAAAGCTCTTGGAGATCAGCTGCTTGTCTGAATGAACTGTGTATGACCCACACTGTAAGTCTCATGGGATCATGTGAGATGTCTAATACTTCTCTTGGATGAGCATACCTGGATAAAAGTCTATATGAAGCGATAAAGGTACTTTTTGATACAAGACTACAAGGTATTTGGTATGTATGTTGGAGAGGGTAGATAAAAGTTTTAGAATCAGTGATGCTACCGGTGTTAAATTTTTAGATTGAAAAGATGGTGCTTGTTTTGTAATGGTAGAATGCATTCTTTTTACTCATTTTTTTAACTTTTCCTTGAGTGTGAGATGTATTAGTGAACTATCAAAGAAGTTGCTCCTTTTTGAGCCAGACTTCATACATTATAATTTATTTTCTGGTCTGCCTTGGAAGCTTTGTCTCAGGGGTCAAAATGGTTGCACACATTTTCTAACAATCTTTGTACATATTTGTTCACTTCACTTTCAGGAAGAGCTTTTAATCTAGAAAAACACTAACCTTATTTCTAAAGAGTTAATTATCTACTATTCCAGGAGGGCAGGCAGCAATTTCATCCTGAAGGAGTAAATAAAACGAGTAATAGAAGTGTAATACTACACCATCTCAGAGCATGACTTGGGTAGGTTAAGTTGAAGCTAATCTGAAACATTAATATAGTGCAGAGTCAGGCTGAGAGATACATTTTAGACAAAACTCCCATTTTTTTTTTAGCAAAAGATTAAAAAGAGGAAAAATCTTGCTGGTCAGTGGTCATTTCCTATTTTACTGTAGAAAAACTAGTATTATGCATGAAGAAAGACACATTGCTAAATATGTAATTAATGCAGTAGACAGAAGTAAATTTTCAGAGTTGGGCATTTTTTAAAATTTTATTAGCTTTAATGAAAGTCAGTGATAATCACAGAGTAGTACCTCCTGATTTGCCTATGCTCAGAAAAAAAAGTTTTTTGTTTGTTTTATATGAGTAATAATAACAATTTAAAACTCTGGTCTGAAACACTATTATTTGAGAACATTAACATCTCATATGCTGCAAAAGCCTTAATTAGTTCATCCAGCTTCTATATTTAGTATGTTGGTAAACCCTTATTAATAGTGACAGAAAGGATGATGCAAAATCAAAATGTTAAGACCACGCATTAAATGAAGCCTAAGACTGAGTGTTGGACATGCTGGTGCCCAGTCGTGTGCATAGGTAACTGGGCTTTTATTGTCACTTCTGTTGTTTCTCTTACACGTTATGATACTCTCAAGATGATGACTTTCTGTCTTCTTCTCTATAGTGTTTCCATGCTGGCAATTCCTCAGGTATCACACAGAACAAAACAGATAAGAGAGTTTCAAGAAGCTTTGTCCAAAATAATACTTTTCTGAGCATGTTTCTGGAACTTGACTCAAATAGGGTCCAGGATTAACCACATTGTCTATTCCTGGTTTGACCCAGTCAGAAATACACTTAGGGTGCAGGTGTTGCAATAGTGATAATGATACCAATTTTTTTGTGACCTCAAACACCCGATAAGCTTACATAGTTTTCCTTAGCAGTAATTTGGGTGTTAATATTTACATGCCTCAGGAAAAGAAGTAGGACATGACTAGACAGTGTAAAATGTGTAGAAGTGCAGAGTGTGAAAGCCAGTTAGTGGGAGAGGTAAGAATTAAATTTGTGTGTTCTTTTTTTCTAGTCCTTATGCAGTCCACTAAACCTAGATGCCATGCAGGAAAGTGAGAATGCACTGTACATTGTTTAGGTTTGATTTTATGTGATTTTTCTGAGGAATTATTCAATGGTCTAAAATTTTCCATAATGTTAAAAATGTCTTGTAAGGAGGGTTTTAATGTCACAGAAACAGAAATAAATAAAGAAATGCCTTGAGCATCTTAATAAATTTTGAGGTAATTTTGTGAAGTGAACAAAAGAAAATAAAATTACCTGCAGAAACTAAAAAAAAAAAACCAGAAATTAAGGTTCTTGATGGTAGAGATAATAAAGTTTGTCATGTAATTGTATTTTTAATGCTATGAAACCCAAGTCCTGATGCCATGTGGAAATGAATGAAAGACGTCAAACTTGAAGGAAAAAATTCTAGTGCATGTTTGGCACATCTCTCATGCACTTTATTTATACCCTTTATTTAAAGATGTGCTTTTCTTTCACCAACTTTCTTGTTTCATTCTCACTCCTGTCTGCCTGCGTGCATTTTTCCCTATGTCAGTTTGAGACATTTAAATTGTAGTTTAGATGGTTCCTAGACATGCATATTGAAGCACCAGCATTAGAAGAAGCCAGGGTATGTTGTAATCTTTGAGGTGATGTAAACCTCTGTTTTTCTGGGTTATGGTTTTTTTTTATGATTTTTTTCCACATTAATTAGTAAGTTGCAGAATAATCACAGGAGAAAAACATGTTTATAGAGATGGTGTTTGCTGCGAATATTATATAAAATTTCTTTCTATCGAGGGTCAAAATCACGAATCTGATTAAGTTGCTTTCTTTATTCTTCACCCCTATTTGCTCTCTTTCATTGATGTTAAGAGTTCCGAGTTATAATTTTCCCATCATAAAGGTAAATAGAATCATCTCTATTAAAAAGCAGAAGATTTTGTTTTTTCCTCCTCTTATTAACACAAAAATACTGAAGCTTAAAATAAATATGCAAAAGCATAATATTCTCATGTTCAAGGACAAAATCAGATTTATGAAAATTTAATAATCTATTAGACCTTTGTTTTGGTCAGGTATAAGTATGTTTACCTTACTTTAGCTTATAAGGGTGTATGACCTCACTGGAATGAGTGCAGTTGAGTGAAGACTACTAATTTTTAAGAGAGTCTGCCCTTGGGTCTTGAACATGCAATTTGCTTTGTGTTAATAGATTCCATCATCCATTGTAGAACATCTTACTTTGCTTTCCCCAACCTCCTTCAATTCAAAGGAATTCTTCCTACAGAGGGTATTTTCCACTGTGAAAGCACTTTTAAGCTGCAGCATTTTTCAGAGCAACAGTTGGGACACTGTTTTGATGACCTCATTTGCCACAGGAAGTTACCAGATTTTGCTCACTGATCAAAGAGTGGTTTAATGATATTTATAAATGTGGGATCTTGTGCTGATCTTGTTCAGCTGCTGGTGTTTTGGTGGGTCAGCTGATGTTCTGAACTGCTGTTTTGTTTGGACATTAGCTGTTGACAGACTTCCTCTGGACTGATTGCTAAGGCACTGGGTATACTTTTTTAACTTGATTATGGCCTGTATCTCTCAGGGCCACTTTGTTGTTAATATCCTGCTTTACTGAAAAGCCCTGCACAAACTCAGTTTTGTAACAACAGTCTAGGATTGGTATTGACTTTACTGCACGTTCCCAGACTCCTGGTACTTTAAGGATTAGGTAGATATCTAATAATGTTTGTTTACCCATGGAAGTCCCTACAGGTGTCAGACAAAGATCTAAGTTATTTTTGGAACTGCAGTTGTGGATGGTCACAGTACTTTTGCTGACACTCATACTGCTCCTGAGATTGAAGTACACTGTGAAACACAAATGTCAAGCTCCATCTTACTCTACTTGAGCCACTGAAAATTTAGGTATCTTGTAATCTAGGTACTTTGTAGTTAATGGATACATCTAAACACTTCTGGAGGGCAATTCATTTAGTCTTAGACAGGCTGTCAGTGTGGGATTAGTCACCCTTTTGGAGGTGCCTATTTTATGCCACTGATTACAGAGGAAGGTCAGAAAATTATCTTTGACTGCGCATCTACATTTTTAAATAGCTTAAGGTAGATGATAGGAACACCACCCAATCACTTTTCATGGAGCATGCTCAGATTTGTAGAGCAGGTTATTAACCATCTCTTGCACCACTCATTTTAGAAATTAAAAAAGGAAACATGAACGGAGAGGTGAATTACAGGTAGGTTATGTATGATTAAGGGAGAACCATCCTAGTAGGATGGATGTCTTCCCTGACCCTGCCACAAAATTCCTACCTAGTTTTGGGCAAGACACATAAACCACAGTTTACAGAACTGGTTATTCACTCTGTGTTCCTCATTTGCTAATTCAGTGTCCTTTAAACTCTTTTACATAAGGGCTGAGCAAAGGAAGTTTATGGATGTCTTACTTTGCACATGTCTATGGATGTCAATTCAGTTAGACAGAGTGGGAATTTAAATGAGTGGATAGCTTTGTTTTGTAAAAGGGAGTTCTTTCCCTACAAGAGTATGTGGAGATAAATTCTGTAATGTCAGCCTGAAAAGTAATTGAATATCTGATGGTAAAGGACATATATCAAAAGTTTAAATTTTGAAAAATGTCCTCTAAAAGGGTTGTACTATACCTAGGAGAAAAGATACAAATAAAAATGCACACATACTGAACAAATGTATTAGTGACTAGTTTTATGAAGGTGCTTAAATGTAATTCTAGTCACCTAAGACAATTTTTAAGAACTTAGGATGTTAAAATTCTGCCTGCTAGCACTCCCCAGACAGCTGTACTTCTGTCATGTCTTACACTTGTCCTGAACACCGTGCTATTTGTGCTTCCCTCATTATGCATTTTTCAGGAAAGTTTTGTGAAGTTATTCTAAATTGAAATTCTCTCAGTATTTCATGTTGAAGCTGCTTCATTTTCTGCTGGCTTAAGCTACAGTAAGACAGACAAGGACAAGGATTAGTCAGGGAGAGAAGGGAATCAGGTTTTGGGTTGCTGTTCTAATTAATATTTCTCCCTTTTTTTTATGCAGTGAACATTTGAACGTGATCTAACAGCATCTAAGTCTTGCTCTTTTGTTCATGTTTCTGACTGCTTTAGGTCAGTTCCTGCTGAACTTGCTGGTGTCAGCAAACTCCATTGTTAGGAGTTCAACTCTTTTGTAGTACTTTCTGTTGAAGTTAAGATGTCCAAGTGAGTATTATGAATTTCAGCAGCAAGGAAGATACTTGAAAATATCTTACAATACTGATAATATTTGATGTCTGCAATGCCTCAGCACCTTCTGTGTCTTGACAAAACTGAGTACTGTCACTTATTTAAGTGAGGCAAGCGACCAGTGTAGCAGAGAATGAATCTTTCTATGGATATACTGAATCAAATCAATTTTTATTGAACTAAGTAGCATGGAAATCTTTAACAACATCTAAATTTTTTTAGTACTTGGCTGCATGCTAAACATATTTCTTTGTGCTAAAGCATTTATGCCTGGTAGGCATATATTCAGTATAAAAATGAATTTATGACAGCTTGTGTCGGATGTGATCACAGAATGCATATGTACAGCTCATGTACTGTCACATATGTACAATAAAGTATATTATAACCCCCAAATCATTGTATATATAAACAATACATGCAAAAATAGCCACTTCTGTAGATTGCATATTTATGCCTCTACATATTACAAACCTGAGTACACACCAACCTGTCAGAAGTGACAAACAGAATGTGCACATGTCACGGAAGAAAGCTAAATATGTGTATTTCTGCCAACATGACAGAGCTGTTCACGTGGCAGAGGGAAGCATGCCTTCACCCACCTGTCACTGTGGTAACTACTCAGCTTATGAAGTACCTTGTTAAAAGGCCTTTTTATCCTCCCTGAGCTATGAAGCCATCTGAGTTGCTCATATGTTGAAAGGATCCCCACCTGCAAAGACATTTGGATATGTGAAGTAAAGAAACACAGGATTAATTTGAATGTTGACTCAGTCTGACTTGCTGTGAACTAATGACAAGTAGTTTGCAGTGTCTTTCTGGTGTCACAGCCTGCTTGGGATAATCACTATCCTTCCATAGATGCGTCTCACAAAACTAGCACCATTATTTCTTGGTCTTTGGTCACAGTCACGTAGCCATGCTTAGCTTCAGCTGTGCCCACTGCAGATTTTTGGCCTGTATCTGCTTTCCCTGCTCATCACAATTCTCTCACCAGGAGTTACCACTTTAGTGCAGTTACCAGCTGCACTAAATTTTTGAAGTTTCTTCCTAAACTGTTCAGTCACATTTGGATGGCTATCTTGGGTGGTTTAACAAGGCTTTTATCTTTATGTCTTAATTCATCACGACTCATTGGAGATCAGACAAGAATCCAGTGGGAGGGTTGTGATGGACAGCTGACATGGTTATGAGCCTCTTCATATGGACTCAGCTGGAAACACATTATCTGAACCATTATGTCTGTCATAGAACAGGTTTTGGGCTTAAGTCACAATTGTTCAAATATTTTAGGATTCACATGGCTTTTTATCTGAATCACATGGAATGTGTTTCCTCTGCAGTCATCTTCCTTCATCTTCTTATAGTTAAAAATTGGGAGGGGGTGACAAGGAGGGGGGCTACTAGACACCATTCTCTCTATCTCTCTCTTGTCTACACCTTTCTTCTTTGCATTAATTTCATAAATTTCCCATTACTCTTGGTAATCATTATGATCCAGCTTTAAACTTGCTTCCAGACAGCAATTCATCCCTTTTTGCCTTTCCTATCTGTATTGCTCAGCTGTCTAGAGCTAGTTTTGCAATCTCCTATGCCCTCTTTACGCATATCCATTGCTTGGGAAGAGCACAGTTGGTGAGGTTAACAATTCATTTCATTTGTTCAGTAGCTTCTTCAGAGAAGATGTGGTTATATTTCAGAGACCCTATCAGCCTGGCTGACTAACTACATATTGAAGCATTCATTGATAGGCAATTTTAGAAAATTACTTGAAAGCATAAGCTGCACAAATCTCTCAGTCGGACAATGGACAGTAAAAATGCTTCAGGTTTCTTTTTAAAAAAATATGTCCACTCTTCTCATTAACATAATTATTTATCTAGTACTCAATTTAGCTCTTTAGAATGAACATTTATATAAGAGTGCACTTCATTATCTGGTCTTTTTTTTCCTTTCAGCTCTTCTAATACTGTAAGTAATGGAACACATTTCTCACTGAATTGTCTTTCAGAAAGTTTGAGGGAGAAATTAAAAAAAAAAAGAAAAGAAAGAATTGATTGTAAATTAAGTCTTGATAGAACATCCTTTGAAGTGATATTTTTCAAAATGATTTAATGAAACCAATGAAATGGGAAAGATCATACAATATAGTTTCAGAGTGGGGTGGTTCATTCTGTAAAATTGATTGCAATACATATAGGAGAATATTAAAGCCCATCCTGTCTTTCTCACTTGTAGAGAGATACTCAAACCAGATTTTATGATATACATAATACTGTGTTGACAAATCATTAGATTTTAAGAAGTTAGGAAAGGGTAATGATTGATGAAGTTGTTGAACAGCTCTAAAGGTCTGCTGTAGCATAAAGATCAGTCCTAAGCCCCCTTTTCCAGGGTCCTGGCCATTCTCTGCCATTCTCTCTGCATGGCAGCTACTCCTGCTTGACACCATAGAACCCGAATGAGTATTTTTCTTATTTTGTTTCCTGAGCCTGAGTTTAAACTTAGGATTGGCAAAAAGAAACCAAGTCCATCTGGACATTCCATTCATTATGAATGAAAAGAGCACTTGTCTCACATGGTGCCACCAGAAGCAGAGAAGAGGTGCAAAACATGCACAGCAAATAAGGGTTTGTGAGAAGGTAACCATCCCAGCCTCCTTCAGATCAGGGAGTATTGGAAAAGTAGCATGAAGTCTTATTATTTGTTTGTCTGTATCTCATTCCATTATTTATCATCTGTCTACATATAATACACTTTGTTCATGTTTTGGCAGCTCAGACCCAACCTTTGAATACTTTGTGTTTGTTTCTTCACTGGGCAAAATGTCAACAAAGGCAGGGGAGGGAAGCAGTATGCTTTTGCCTTTCAACAAAAGATGAACTGAATTTCATGGAACCACAAAAAAAGAAAAAAAAATAAACCCAACCAAAAAACAAACCAAAAACCAAACCAAACAAAAAAACGCTTCATACTCTCAATGCTTGGAATTCCCCTCACTTCTTTGATCTCAAAAGCCCATAAACAATCAGGGTGCTTCTAAAAGGCTGTTATAAAAATTCTAATGGGAGAAGTTAGATAACACAAATTTCTATTAACTGTAACAGCAACTCTATCGTTTAAAGGCATGTATTCCAAATGAGCTGTAAATTATTTTGCTTTCACTATACTACTGAAAGTGATGGAGTTTTAAACACATTCTGCACATTATTAATAGGAGCTCCATGAAGTTTGTATAGCGTAACCAGTGCTTAAATATGCATAGGCAGTTAAATTAAACACAGGAGCAGTTTAAAGAATTGTATTTTTGCAATGTAGCAAAGTTCTTGTGCTAGATGGAAAGTACCTGTGGCATTTTCATGTGTTCACTAGTGAGAACTACCCAGTGCTCAAAATTAAGATGTAGCATTTACTGTATTGATATTTCTAAACTTCTCATGTTGGTCATTAACACTGAGGAATGTGAAAATGCCTGTCTTCCCATCCCCCCCATCATGATCTAAAGAATTACTATCACTAAATATGTCAGTGTTTGTTTTGGCTCTGGAGTTTTTCCTGGATCTTCCATTCCTGTATAACAGCTGCTTCCTCAGTAGCAGTTGCAATACACACATCAAAGCATGTTTTCCCAGTAATGTGAATTGTTGATGTTACTGTTACTCATCTTGGAAAATATTTTGGTGGACAGCTAGTTCTCCTCTTCTTTTCTCAAACCTCCCCCTCCACTGTGTTCGGGTACTCCAAATACAGGCTTGGTATGACAAACATGTTACCTGTCATGATATTTTGTGCGCACACCGCGCTTGTTGGAATTCCAAACATTTTTTTGACTAATATCCACTTACCAACCTTATGACTTTGACTATACAATGGAGAAATGATGATTAGTCTGACAGGAAGGCAGATTTAAAGCAGATGTAATTTATAGAGAATGTGTACCCTTAGGGGCAGAGGAAAATTTCAGAGGTAAGGCAGGAGGAAAAGGCAGGGGCAAATGCAGTCTCCACTGCAGCCTTTGCACTTGCCTATAGGTTAAGTGACTGGAAGTGTAAATATGGTTTAGGATGGAGCTAGTAAGTGAAGGGGAGGACCTAGTAAAGTTTTGGTCAGCTTTGCTGAACATCTGCATTTGGCCCTTACGAATGAGGTTTAGCAAAATAAGATTGGCCATCATAGCAACAACAGAGTCCTGTCATTATTAAAAAAAGCAGCAGGGGAGTGTTCAGGATAGTCTGTCATAACTATCACTCTTATCTAGAGAATGAGGTGTAAAATTTCTCTTACAGTATCTCTTACTTCTGTCCTTCTATTAGTGCAATATCCTGAGTTAGTGCAATTTCTTGGCTTATTTTCTATGTAGTACAAACTCTGCTATTTGTCCACTTAACAGATGATAGAATTATTACTGTCAGCCCTTGTTGAGCCTTCTTGTTGGCTGCTTTAGTTTCCTCTTTATCTGTTTTAAGTACTGTCAGGGCTTTTTTCCTTTTTTAATTTTTCTTAACAGTTGGTCCCTGTTCAGACACCTGTTTCCAAGCAGTACAGTTATTGGAATGAAGCACATGATTACCCATGGGATTTTTACCAAAATCAGACATTTCAAGTCAGCAGCAGTCTGGTTTGAATGAGTTTTTTGCAGTAAAATAATTTTAAGAATTATTTTCTTTAAACTGTCCTACCTTTCATGTTTTCATTCTATAAAAAAATGATACTATCCCATTGCAATTCAAAGTTATTCCAATGAAATTTGTCATAGAGCATCAACATATTTTAAAGTGTTCAGGTGAACAGAAATTTCAACCACAGATCATTACTGAATTATAATGTATGCAATTTTGTACAGTAGCTAAGGTGATGGCATTTCTCTGCAGAAGAGTTGAAGGACCTACTTAGAGTTTTAAGTACATAAATTTTAATTCATATAGGACATAATTTGCAACAGCTGTTGCTAATTAAAATGCTTCATAGAGCCTTCCTCACAGTATGTGTATCTTGTTGAATTAAAAATTTATGCCTTTAAAAAAGAACAGAAAAATGAGCATTGAATTTATACCAGGGGAAAAAAGTGTAGCAACTAGCTAGTTATAAAAACAGACTTTATTTAAATTTTCTTTTTTCAACTATCTGAAATATTTCAGAGCATCCGAACTACTGTGTATATGTGTATGTTTGAAGAATATCACATGGTTCACAAGATGCCTAATTTTCTTCTATTTTTAGTAAATGCCTATGTACATTTCTGTAAAGGAGGAAGTATTATCGTAGAGCAAGATTAAATGGATACAGAAACAGATGGTAGAGAGGAATTTATTTCTCTGTATAAATAATAACTATTTTGTTTTCAGAAGTTCTGTGGTGTTCTTTCCAAGTCTTCCTGCAGCATTGGGACTACACTAATTATCTGTATCAAGGGCTTTATTCTCACTGTTAAAGTACCAGTTCTGTATTGCCATGATACCTTTCAGATGACCTTTTCCCTGACTTTCATATGGGAAAAAGGGAAGAAGAACCAAGTTTCTGACATGTCATGTATGGAATTTCTGTGTCCTACATAACATGGATATTAACTGTGCCTCCACTAATATTGTTTTTAGGGACTTGTGAAGGGGAATGGTAATGCAGTTAGTTAATAGGCTCATTTGAATCCCTAAGGCTTTGGAGTAATTCCAGCTTCATTGGGTAGTGAGAGAGTAGCTACTTCCTCATTGCTGCCCTTAGGAAACTCAGAAGTGTGTAATGTACTTAGGCAGGAGGCATACCAAGTATAAGATTTGGCCTTTATTGCCTTTTGAATAACTTTACAGAAGGGGAAAGAAAGTTATGGGGAAAGGTGGTTTAAATGTGGATAGTCTGAATAAACATAATATGGACTTTCAACATGAGCCATTTATTCCTGAAAGGCTGACATACTTCTGACCCTAGCTTTCATATGGACTGCATATTCTCTATAGCTTTAATGTTTAAACTCACTTTCAAAAATTTCTTTGGATCAAATTAAGTTTGCTTGTTCCATGCAAGAGCTGCAACACATGGCCCCAACAGCTTTACCTTTTTGCAAATTTTACAGATAAAAATCACAAAAAAGCCAAAATATCTTTTGATCTTTTCTTTCATAATGATCATCTATTATCTCATATACACATATATATGTATACACCCACATATATATATCATATATATGATAACATGCTGAGATTTTGAAAAACAAGCAATAAAAGCAATAAATACAATAAAAGCAATCATACAGTAGAAACAGTGTTATTTTATCTAAATGGTATGTGATGATGTATGTATTTTCTATGCTTTGAATTCATATTTGGTTATTTACTTCATCTTAGGTCAGAGATCTGGTATGACATTCCCACACAATTTCCACAAAACCATTGGACATTAGGAAAAGGTTCTTCACTGAGGGTGGTGTTGAGTATGAGAACAGTCTCTCCAAGGAGTTGGTCATGGCACCAAGCCTGTCAGAGCTCAAGGACCTTCTGGGTGATGCTCTTAGTTATATGGTTTAATCTTAGGTAGTTCTGTGAGGAGCAGGGTGTTAGAGTCAATGATCCCTTTGAGTCTCTTTCAGTTTGAGATATTTTGTGATTCTGTGGCTGATATTAGCCCTTATGTACCCTGACATGTAAGAGTCACTGCTATCAGAAGCTCTCAAATTACACACAGCATGTGCCCTATGCTACAAATACAGGCCACTTGTGTCAAGTAGGTAATATTGTAATATTGGTGTCTTATTATTTCCAGCAAGTAGATATATAATTAAGAACCATCATATTTTTGATCGATAGTCTTATCTTTGATGACAGTTATAGCTCAGATCTAAGAGATAACAGAGATTAATAATCTTGGTACTGAGATAACAAGGCTTTTAGAAATTGCAGGAAAGCAAGGCAAGTTTACTCCAAGCCCTAGCACATGGAAGAAGCATCTGTGGATGTTGAACAAAGAAAAGACAACTTCCCAACAGGCATATTTATGTGCCACAGCAGAATGCTCAAAGACCAGCCTCTTGAAAACATTGGATTATTAAATGCTTAGTGTGTCTTGTTTTCCCAGGATGATATGTGCCATTGTGTCACGACATTTTCAAAGGAGAGCAAGTGGCTCAGCCACTGAGCAGGCCTGGCTGGAAGGTTGTTCCCCCTGTGCAATGTGGCAGGTGGGAGATGCAGCGAAGAACCTCTTGCTGAGGAGCTGGGACTGTATGGCTTAGGGAAGAATGGAGAGCAATATGGGGAGCAGAGCCCTGCCTGGGTCTCCCTGTAAAGGGTTACCTCTCTTAGTGGACTCTAGGAAAGCACAAAAATGGCAGACCCTGGATCTCTTGGCAAGGACTCCACTGCAAGGATGCAATAGGCAGCAGCAAGATTGTCTCTTAGAGCCTTTTTGATTTCTCCATTGAAGAAAATGAATTGTTCTGGGTGGTATCTTGGCGTAATGTAGGGGTCTGCTTAGGAATTTAGAAGCCAATTGATCTTACTTTGGAAAGGTCAGGGCAGCAGCTATACCTACCTACTCTGTTCAGCTGAGGACCCCACCACAGCAGTCTGTCAATTATAAAACACAATTATCATCTGATTTGTTGCAGATTAGACTGTGCTATTTGAGAGAGCTTGGGCTGTCATAGAATAAAACATGATTTTCCCAAAAACTGGCAAAAAAAATGACTAAGATATTTTACACAAATAACTTTCTAGCATGAGCTCTTTGATGGAAAATTTATAAATGATTAGGTGTTTCATGCACTTTCAAGAAAAAGATTAATGTATTGCTTGGTGTGTAACCTATTTTTACCAACTGACATTTATTCCATATAAATGATTTCAATGACTGGGAGGAGGCAACTAGTAAAATTTTTGGTCATAAACATAATCTCAGGTTTGAATTCCTTTCCTAACTATTTTTTAATCAGTCAGTCAGTTTGATTTATCTTCACAGAGGGTATGTCAAGAAATATGGTAATATTGAAAAAGGAATTAATTTTTTTTTTGGGGGGGAAGGCTGGAAAGAATTTAGTGCAGTAAAAGGAGACAAGGTCTTTATCTATGCTTTTTTTTTCAACAAAGGCAAAGTATTCTTTTAGTGTCCATTATATTTCAGAAACATTGCATTAAGTTGCTAACAATATGATATGGAACTGATCTAGTCCTAACAGAATGTTTGCAGAAATTAGTCTAGAAGAAGAAGCATCTTGTACACATGAAAGTGAGGTTCTAAAAAGTAGGGGGATCCCTTTGATTGGCATGATTGGTTGAAAAACTCATATATTACATATTTAGGGAGATTGTTTTAGGAAGGCAAAGAATTATGTTTGATATGTATATTTTTGGGCCAGACATACCTTAAAGTCAGTGAATATCAAAAGTGCCCCTTCCAGCATTTAAGCTATCTCATATTTTGACTTTGTGTGACACAAGTAAATGTTTTTGTTTTGTCTGTACATTGCTGGAATGCATTACCTTCCCCTAGGCCTGAAGAATAAATTAACAAATTGTATATCTAAAACACAACATTCAGTTTGTGCTGGTGTAATTAAGACTGTGTGAGGTCTAAAGCATGATTGGGATGGGGTTTTGGGTCATCTTGAAAAGAAACAAGGAGCAGAAGGCATGAAAATAACAATCAAACCAAGCAAACAAAAAGATGGCAAATGCACTTTTGACCATTCTTAACTTTAAATTCCTATCTTGTCCTAAGTATTTAGTGGCTTTGTAAAAAAAAATATATAGACTTGCATGTTGTCATCATCAAGACTTTATAATCTTAGAGGTATAAGTAGAACACTTCAGTGATCAATTCAAAGAAACTGACTTCAAAACAGAACTGAAAGCTTCAAAGACTGTTTACTGCAGCATTATGTTCTTGAAAAAATATAAGTTGTCTAGCTAGTTTTGAAGAAATTGTTATTGTGATCGTCAGGAAACCCAAACATTTAAACTGGAAAAACACTTTGACTGTTACACTCCTATTAACTGCTAGGTTATTAAAAATGCTGGTTCTTTTGTGTCCTTTAAAAAACTGCAGGACAGGAAATTCAAGGAACCTATAAATATGACAAGGTTGCCTCTCTGTTAAAATGACCGTGTAAAAGTAAGTCTTGTTCCTGAAGATTGTAACTTTTAGTATTGCATCTCAGAAAAAAAAAAATCCCGTCAATGACCAAAATATATTCAAAACCTCTTTCTTAGTATTGAAATGAATTAATGGATTTCCTTATAAATTACTGGCTTAATTGAACAGTCAAGGTCTGAACTAAGTTGTGAAGTTATGATGTGTATTAGTTGTCTGTACTGAATCAACTGCTGCTGTAACCATTCTTGTTACATTTCTCTCAGATAAACCAGAATCTGGATTAATCTCACTTGTATGAATCTGATTGGATTAATATCTGACCTGATTTTAAATACCTGAAAGTGAGCTATTTGATTGAATGTGGCCACATAGGTCTCTCGTAGTTAATTAAAGAGAGAAATAGCTTCCTCTGATGACTACTCCCAATGATCAAAGATGCAGTAGGGATTCTTCTTGGAAGTCTTCTCTCTTCTCTTGATGAAGAGGAACTTTTGACGGTGAATTTATACTGAAATCTTAACTTTCAGATGAATTTCACTTCATAAATGCGGAATCTGCTCTTCACTTTCTATGAGGAATGCACAGTTTAACAAAAGATATTTCCTAGTACTGGCATTTTCTTGCATCCTGAAAGCAAGTTCTTAATGACTGTTCTGTGACTGACACAACAATGCTTCATTTTTGTTTGGAACTACCTGAATTAACTATAAAAAAGAATTATACAATACATTTTACTTAAAAGGTCCATGGTAAGGCTCCAGTGTACCATTTTTAGTGTAAGATAATAAAGAACCACTTTTGATATTTTAGAATATATTAGAATTCCATGGCAATGTAAGATTATTAATGTCTGGCTAATTCTTTTTGCTTAGAAGTAAAGATCAAAAATTAAGTGAAGTGACTAAATAAAAATTAAGATAATATATGTTGGGACAAACACATAGAAAAATTAAGGAAAGAATTTGTACTTTACCATGCTGCTTTGATCCAAGAATTACAGAGATGTTCAGAATTTTTTTAACTTCTTCTCTCCTTTTCTGTAGTGTGACAATATAATTAAAAGATATAGGTATATACATTATATACATATATATTTGTAACTACTTATTTTCATGCATAAGCTACTTTATGTCTTTGTGAACCTGCATGTGCATACATTATCCAATTGTACTACTAAGTTATATTTTATAGGCAAAATAAAGAACAATCCTTCCCCAAGAAAGCTGAATGTAAAGTCTGGGCAGACAGGGTGTATCATAACTGAAAAAGTTACAGGGGGCGATAAACAGCTAGAAAAGTGTTGAAAACAGTAATTTAAAGATCTTATTTCTGCATCTATATTGTTTTCAGGGATCCTGTAGAGATCTCTTTACAATATACAGTGTGTTTCCATCAGAAGTTTGCTCAACTCCTGCTGAACTCTGTGGGAATTCTGTGTAAGAAAGCATAGTAAATGTATTTATCAGTACAATAATGATGAGATGTCTATAGGTCTGCAGATTTATCTGAAGATTTGCTAATAGTACAGAGAGAAACTGGCTTCATAAGAAAACTTTAAAGGAGCCAGGAGAAGTGACAGTAGGCTTCTGCTTAATCCACATACTGAAAATACTGACTAGGAGAAAATAAGCCAATCAAACAAAAACAAGAAAAAAAATAGGTAGAGTTTTGATTTGAAAACAAATTGCATAAGACATCCAGAAGAATGCTAGAAGGAAGGGACAACAGTCATTTCCTGAAATGTATTTCTTGATTGCAAAAGAAATCAGGAAAGATACAGCCTGAATTTATTGTCTCAGTGTCCCCAGTATGGTATTTCTTATATTTTTATGCATTTTTTTTTTTTTTAAGTACTTCTATAAATTTAAATTTAATGACTGATAATACACTTGTATTTGTAAATCAATTATTTAGGTATCAGTAGAGAACATGATTTGAGACACTGTATTTTTCATGATTAATTTTGCATAATTTTATGCATAATAAATTATTTGTTGCTTTTTTTCCTTTTCATATCTGTAATGTAAAGCAAATACTGAGTTATTTTTAGTCACAGCTTATGTTGCAACTGGCTATTTACCTGAATTTCATTTAACTTCCAGTCTGTCAACAGAAAAAAAATAGCATCCTGCATATTACAAACCTCAGAGGACTTACAGATATTGATTTTTTAGTGTGTGATATACTTCACAGTAATGCCATTTAATCTAATATCATCCTCCTTTCCTTCCCCCTCACTTAAACTTGAATACTGCTCTTTCTTTGTGCCACTTTGCCATTTTCTGTGTCTGTGATATGTGCTTTCTTATCTTGAGAAGTAGTCTATGAAAACATTATTAACTTTTTGAGCACCAGTTTCAAAAAATAATTACTGTAAAATGCTGGTCTGTGAGGGGGAGCTATTAGAAAAGGAAAATGATGCTATTACTCAGAGTCATCTACCAAAACACACATTTTACAGAGAATGTTCCAAGACCTGAAGCAATGTAGTTGGACAGAGCTCTCCTGTGCAATAATGCTAATAAACTTACACTTGTCAGTTTTATTAGTATTCATTTGCAGTTTCCTTTCTTTTAAGGATTTTTGCCTCCTGGTCAGAGTGGCACCTAGAGCTGAGTCAATCATAGTTCAATTTATTGAATTGCAGAGTGTCTGTCATGTTGTGTAATAATTAAGAAAAAAGAACAAGCTGGATTGCTTTACTAATCATAGGGTGTAACTGTAATTAAGCCAAATAAAACTCCATGCTTACTAAAACTTAGAAGACTGAAAAAGTTCTGTGAATAAGTAGTCCTAGATAGAAACAAATGCTCTATTGCACCCTTTTAATATGGTCTGAATAGTTATTTTTCTTTTCAAGCCTTCTTTGTCAGACTGGGTTAAACCTCATTCGTTCAAATTAACTGCAAGGGATACTAGAAAATCCAAAGACATTTTTTCCTTAAGGAAATTTACTGTTTTATCATTTTATGCAAGAGGTCAAATCATCGGGTCTGGGCAAGAAGAAAAGTATTCAAGTGGACTCTTGAAGACACGAATATCCAGGCAAATCTGCCAACAAAGGCCCACAGCAGTCCAGGACCAGATGGGGACAAACTGAAGGATTAGCTGTAAATTGAACTTCAGCTTTTGGTCAACTGAATTGTTGTCTAGGCACTGGAGCTGCAGGAGCCATAATGGGATCTCAGACACCCGGAGTTAGGTATCTCAGTGTATAAGGTGGTACCAGCTTAATAGCACATTCATTCTAATTCATAAACAAACAAGTAAATAAACAACTAAATAAAATAACTTTTTTCCTTTTCTTGCATTTCTTTATCACTTCAAATAAAATAAAATGCAGACCCATGTAGATATTCTCTTGCTGCTGGTATTCTCTCACAACTCACTGGAATTGGAGCTATTTGGTACTTCAGGAAGAGCAAAAAATGTCTTGACACTTATTAGTGAAAATAAAAAAAAAAAGGAAAACAATTGGTTTTATGCTTGTGTGGGTGCAGGTGTGGCAGAAGAGCTATAGATTTATCCTGCTGTCATACTCATTGGTGGTGTTCGGTCATCTTTCCTCAGTCCATCTATGTCCAGTGCATTCTTCCTTTCAGAAGCCATTTTTAATAGCTTAGAAATGTCTGTGCAGTCTCTGTAATGAGAACAAATATGAAGATCTGAAAGCTGCGCTGTCCTAGGTCAGTCTGAAAGTGTAATGCAGATTGCCAAACTTTACTACACTTTTACTATGTATACAAAACCAAGATTTGATAGGACATTTTGTGAGATTCTCATTCAGCTGGACTAGCACTAGTCAATTAAAGCTGTTGCTTAATCCAAAGACATTTCTTCATACACTTTAAGCAAGCATATTGTCTTGTACAACAATACAGGACTTTTTCAACGTGTTAGTCATATCAGAATTATAGTAATTATTCATACTGTCTCTGCCATTGATATGTAATTTATACTTGCTCTCTTGTTTTCCAGATCTCCCAGCAAGGACATGGCTTCAAATGAAAGAGAGATCGTGGTTTGGGTTTGTCAGGAGGAGAAGATTGTATGTGGCCTGACAAAGCGCACAACTTGCTCAGAAGTGATTCAAGCACTGCTTGAGGAACATCAGACAACATTTGGCGAGAAGAAGGTCCTTTTTGGAAAACCTAGTGATTACTGCATTGTAGAAAAATGGAGAGGCTCGGAGAGAGTACTGCCTCCCTTGACAAAGATTCTGAGACTTTGGAAGGCCTGGGGGGAAGAGCAGTCTAATTTGCATTTTGTATTGGTAAAGTCAGATGCTTTCCTCTCGTTTCCATTGTGGAAGACAGCTGAAGCCAAGGTAGTACAAAATGTAGAAAAACAGTGGGACCTCAGTCCAGCAAACTACATGAAGATGTTGCCAATAGACAAGCAAAAGAAAATTGTGAGGAAGACATTCCGGAAACTGGCCAAGCTTAAGCAGGACAGTGTTCAGCAAGAGAGAGATAATATGGAGACGCTGATTCATCTGATCATTTCTCAAGATCATACCATTCATCAACAAGTCCTTAGAATGAAGGAACTAGATATGGAAATTGAAAAATGTGAAGCAAAATTCCATCTAGATCGTGTGGCTAATGATGGAGAAAATTATGTGCAGGACTCCTATTTAATGATCAATACAAATGAGGCTGAGCAGCAAGGGAGTAGGCCAGATGATCAAAAAGAGATGTATGACTATTTGAGCAAAAGTGAGGGAATTTTACAGGTTGAAGAGAGACTGAAACATCACAAAAAATTAATAGAGAACCTGTGTGCTGAAATTGAAAGAGAAGTACACGGTATTTGCATGGAAAAAAATGGAGAGGATGTTTGCACAGAAGGAGCAGCTAATGCTGAACTGGAAACCTCAGATATGGAAAGTGTAAAATATGAGCTGGAAAAAAGTATGAAAGATGGTCTGAGAATCAACTCATACCTGAGCTGCATCCAGAAAGAACTTACATACAGGGACTCACTGCTTCAAAAGAAGGAAAGAGAATATGAACTTCTTACAGAAGAATTTAATTTACTACATGTTAAGGATAACATTGAAACTAGGCTTCAGTCAAATGAAGAGCCATCCAAGGGCAGTGGCATCTCCAGTAGCAGCATTGCTGTTCCTGACTTTGTTCATAGAGTGACAAATCTGGACATAAATGATACAGACTCTGACACTGGAATCAGCTCTACACACAGTCAGGACTCTGAAATAACTGCAGGGGACATGGTACTGTTGTCAACATAGTTGAAAACAGTTATGCATTTTTAAAAAATTTATTTTGGAGGATATTTATAAGAATTAGTAAACCTGTTGTCTTGAAAGTTAAGCTCTTCAAGGTATTAAAGTTGTGGCACTGCTTTAGTAAAGAGTGTCTATTTATGTCCTTAATAGTGTACTTGTGCTGGAATGCTATGTGCTAGAATGGGTTAACTGGTAATAGGTGCAAAGTTATTGACTTTGCTACATCAAGACAGACTGTTTAGACTTTGTAATGTTAATACTCAGTGAAATGAGAGCATTCTGACTGGCTTGGACCAAAAGTTTGGAGATTTCGTATTCATTGGTCTTTGGTTCTGCTCCTGCATCACCCTAACTTTTTAGGAACATGAAGTAGAGACTAGAGAAAACTAGACCAAGAGCTTCATTTTCTGCTCTGTTACATTAGCTTTATGCAGACGGAGTTTCCTTGCTATGAAGCTGCTGTAAAAGATTATATAATTGAGCATTTAATCTGTTAAAATAGTTTTTATGGTAATGTAGAACAGAAGAAATATAATTACATTTATGCTGTATTTTTAAATTTAGCTTATATATAATATCAGGATGATATTTTTAAAAACTCCTAAGTCCCATTTTAAAAATTACCTTCCACACATGGGTTTTTAATTTTGATTCTCTTTCAGCAGCTTTTATCTGCTTTTAAGATCCTTAAACTTATCTGCTGTTACCCTGTAGTTGCCCCAGTGATGTTTAAGTCCACAGAGTTCCTGCCAGCAGGCATGTCAGGACTGCTTACGTCCTGCTTGTGCGAGACGCTCAAATCCCAGGCTCACACCTAACCCTAGGGGCATTTTCAGCAAGACTTTCTCCTGCCTATCTCACTGGTTGCATCCAGTGTCTTAAGCCTCCTGAAATCATGACTAGCAAAAAAAGCATAGCAGAAGCAACAGGTAGGAACCAGACATTTTATTCTCTGGCTAGACACTGTTTCCCAATAGCCATCTAGCAACTATTTTCATATAGCAAGTAGGTTTTCAAAGCCCATCTCATACTGTTTTGGAGCAGGAACCTGTAAACTCTTCTTCCTCAGTGAGGACTTCAGGATACAGCTAAAACTTATCCACTTTATATAGTTAATAAAATATTAGGCTCCAGGTAAAATAAAAAAAAAAAAAAGATAGTTTTATAACTATATGGTTAAGTCAATTTTTTTCATTTAGGATGTAGTAGTTTATCTCAAACCTTTCTCCAGCATATTGCTGCAAGTCCAAAACAAAGCTGTAGAATTGAATTGTCTCAGTTACGAAACAAGATTTCTAACTCTGTGCTAGAAGCTTTGTTAATGGAGAGCACATGCATAATTTCTGGGTTATCATGTTCATATTTTGCAGATCAATCTGTTTAATACTTCTACTTAAAAGAATTGAATAGTGAAATAATTACAATATTTCTGAATAAAGTTCAGTTCTGCAAAATTCAAAACAATCACGAAATTAACAGCCTACAAAGTAAACAAATGGACAGTGCCTAGAAGGTGTAAATGTAAAATTCTTTCAGATACACTGCTTTCTTTTTCTTTAATTTTCTTCTCTTAAGTGTCTGTCAGCCGTGTGTTTTCTAAAATGGCCAAAGTGCTAGGACTGCTGATTAGCACATATTTAAGGCAGAAAAAAAAAGCGCGCCTTTTCTAAACAGAAAATTTTTGTGGTTCATTTGTTGTGGGTTTTTTTCCTAATCCTGGCTATTATAAATAGTTTCTGTTTCAGCTAAGTGTGCTAGTTGCCTTAATATATTTTGTGTTGTATTTTTTTCATACAATGTTATTTGAATGCTTCAGTAATAATGTTTAATATTTAGACTCATCAGCTCCTGATGGAAACACATGTATGAAATATCTTATCTTTGTAATAATTTATTAACGCAACTCTGCATCTTTTGACCTCTGTGGTATCACTCTAAAAAGTAGTTAAGCCCAGAGCTCTAAATGCTGAGAGTAGACTAATGTATTTTATGAGTTCTTATGAGTTATGTTACCAATAGCTACAATTTCTATTGAGTCATTTTTTTGATATCTAATTACTTAGAGGATAAAGAATTGAAACAGAGTAATATACACAGCTGTGCAGGCTAATACAAGACCTGTGGGGGGAAAATTAATTTCCACTCATATTTTACCAGATTTATTTTGCTCATAGGAACTTGTGCTGGTTATCTCAATGGATCTTTATCCACACTTGGTGGTTGATTGTACCTCCCCTGCAACTTATAGGTCTTAAGAGTATCACTGTGTTTTAAGAAGAAAATAGGTAAAATAGGTTGAGAGAGAGTATTTCTTAAAAAATAATATTAAAAATCCAATGTTTTGAAGCATCTGTTGGAAGTTTGTACTTTGATATCTCAAATAAACTTTTTTTTTCTTTCAGAATTTAGAATCTTCAAAATTATTAAAGACTGTGCTCACTCTTTGATGTTTAACTGCCTCTACACTTTCCATATATTTGTTTGACCTGGTTTTAGGATTCTAAAAGTATTCTTTATGAACCTTTATGCTCCTTACTTCCTCCTTTGTCACAGCTATCCATATGTTATTTTAGTTTAAAATTCCCAAAATTTAAAATACACAATAAAAATCTTTGGATTGTTTCCTGTCATTCCATTAAGCCAGTTGACATATCCATCTTCAAATCTGGTTTTATTTTATAAAATTTTACATGAACTATGTAACACTTACTGACAAAAAGCAGATCAAGTAGGTCCTGCACAAGAGGAGAGACAAATTCTACCCAGGGAGAGGAAATGTGAAATTTCAAAGTAAAATGAAAGAAAAATCAGAAGGCCAGTTATTTCATAGAATCATAACATTATTTGTGTTGGAAGGGACATTAACGATCATCTTGTTCAACCCTCTACCATGAGTAGGGATGCCTTTCAGTGTACCAGGTGTTGCATCCAACTTGGCCTTGAACATTTCCAGGGATGCGGTATCCACAGATCCTCTGGGCAACCTATTCCAGTGTCTCACCACTATCACAGTAAAGAATTTCTTCTGAATATCTAATGGAAACCCACCTTCTTACAGTTTGAATCCATACTTCCTAATCCTATCACTACAAGCCCTTGTAAAAAGTGCCTCTGTAGGCTCCCATTAGATACTGGAAGGTGCTATAGGGTCTCCCCAGAGCCTTCTCCTCCCCAGGATGAACAACCTCAACTCTTAGCCTGTCTTCATGCCAGATCTGGATGCAGCACACTAAGTGGGATCTCACAAGAGCAAAGGAGAAAAATCCCCTCCCTCTACCTGCTTGTCACCTCTTTTTTGATGCAGCCCAGGATGTGGTTGGCTGTCTGGACTATGATTGCACATTGCCAGGTCAAGTTGAGCTTCTCATCCACCACCCCCACCAAGTCCTTCTTTCCACCGCTAGTCTTGCTTCATTCTTTGCCCAGCCTGTATTTGTGCTTGGGATTGACCCAGCTTGGATGCAGAACCTTGCACACTTGCTCAGTTTGATGAAATTCACACAGCCCAGCACTCTAGTCTGTCAAGACCCCTCTGGATGTCATTCCTTCCCTGTCATTCCAGCATGTGCACTGCACCACAGAGCTTGGTGTTTCTTGGTCAATTTCTCATCTGTCCAAGGGCAGTCAGAACTCCATGAACTCCAACTGGTCACTGACATAGAGCACAGTATCCCCTCCTTTTCTACCCTGCCAGTCCTTCCTAAAGAGCCTGCATCATTCTGTTCCAATGGTCCAGCCATAAGAGCCATCCCACCACATCTTTGTGATGCCAATAAGGTCATAGCACACATCTCTAGCTCCTCTTATTTCCCATGCTACATGCACTTGCTTGCAGGCATTTAAGTTGAGCTCTAGATAAAGACTATTTTCTGACTGAAGAGGCAGGAATTCCTTTGTGCTGCTCTCCTGCCCAACCTATGATCCCTCTCCAGGCTCTGGACATATCTTGCTGGCACTGGTATCAAACTTGTAAGGATGGGGTGGGTTGAGGTTCCTCTCCCTCTGCAACTTTAGTTTAAAGTCCTCTTTACCAGCTTGGTAAGCCTACAACCAAAGGTGGTCTTCTACTTCTCTGAAGATGTTCCCCATCAGCCCTCAGTAGACCAGTTTTCTCAAAGTTGGTCCCGTGGTATAAGTGGTTGAGCCCTGGCTCTGGTGCTGATCCTCTAGCATTGTTGGTTCACCACATCTGACCATCCCTTTCACACACTTGCTCTCTGACTTGGGAGGACTGAGGAGAAAAGTGCCTGTGCTCCAGATTCCCTTACCACCAATCCCAGAGCTCTGTAATCCTTCTTGATTGATACTCAGAGCATTCCAGGCTGTATTTGGCAAGTTCATTCATTTCAGCAATGTTAGCCCATTACTGGTGAAACTCGTCCCCCACCTGGGCACAGCTTTTGCAGGCAGGTCTGCTGCCAGTCCTCAACCCAACAGAAGTTCGAACCACTTCCTAAAGTCTGAGATCTGCAATGCAGCCTCTCCTTTCAGCAGCTCCATCTGAGGGCAGGCATTGACCACCACCAGGTAGACAGTGCAGCCCTTCCAGCCAGAGCACAGCCTCAAGGGTCAGGTGGTGCCCTTGGCCTGTGCAGGTGGTTACAGAAGGGTGCCCATTTGCTGGCATATGTGGACTCCAAGTCTCTCCACACAGCCAGTAGAATGCTTCTTCTTCAAAGAAATGTCCTTCCGCACACACCACTGTGCTACGCCCCGTTTGTCTGCCCCGGGCACAGTGTTCCTGCTTTTCTCCAGCATTAGAGGAATATTGTGGTGAAAGGTGCCAGACTCAGCCTGTATTATGACTGGTTTGGGGTGGGATAGGCTAGTCTGTCATATAAACCTAGGCAGAGACCTTCAGTGACTGTCATCTGGGCTAACATTGCTGAAATGAATGGACTTGCCTAATATAAAGATCTCTGGATTCTGCATACATGAATAGTCTCACATATATATTTATAAAAAATATAATTTCAGCAATATCCAGGGAACAGTGTATACCCCAAATTCATGTTTCTGACTGACTTTATTATGTACTTTTACAAATTTGATGAAAGCAGAGGAGTCAATTTAATTGCCTGCTTCAGTTCCTTGATGACTGTTTCAAATATAAAACATAATTATCATTTGGCCATATAGAAATTTGCAGTATTTAGTATACATTTATGTCCATAAAAATTACTGTATAATTAGAAAATCATTGTCTTTATTTTCCTGCAAAAGTGAGCGCTCCCTAAGAGCTTTCATCGCTTCAAACTCTTAGACTATATATTTGTCTTCAGATTGTGCATTCAGCAGTTGTTCTACTGGCTGACTTGTGTTCTATACATACATACATGCATACATACATATTACTAACACAGATTCAATTGTATGATACTGACAGATTGAAATTCACAGTTTAGAGCTTCAACTTGCAACTTTAGACTGCTAAGATAGGCTTTATATTCCTCTACATGCTCAGAATCATTATTTTCTGCATATTTCCAACTGTTTAAGGATATAAATAAATGTAATTTAACAAATCAGTATTTCAAAGTCATATAATTTCTATTTTTGATTGCCTAATCTTTACTTTGGAGAAAGATTCAGATCCATGCACCTTATCCAGCAAAGCACTGCTATAACTAATGCTAAGCAAATAGTAATTTGCATAATTTTGTGTGATTGCTTTAAGTTTGCTTTGCAAAACTTTGGCAAAGGTGGGACTACAAGGGTGGCTTCCGTGACAAACTGCGAGAAGCTTCCCCCACGTTCAACAAAGCCTATTCCATCTGTATCCAAGATTGCTACAAGGCCATGGCTGGCCAAGGCCTCTGGGATAACACTTAGGAAGGGGGAAAAAACTGCTAGGCAACAGTGGCTGGAGAGAGGAATGAGAATATATGAGAGAAACAGCCCTGCAGACACCAAGGACAGGGAAGAGGTGGAGGAGGTGCTCCAGGTGCTGGAGCACAGATACTCCCCTGCAGCCCATGGAGGACCCTGCTGGAGAGTAAGTAGATGCATCCAAAGAAGGCAGTGTCTCCTTGGGGTGTCTGGATCA
The DNA here is from genome assembly GCA_013400575.1 of Peucedramus taeniatus. Classification (NCBI taxonomy): domain Eukaryota; kingdom Metazoa; phylum Chordata; class Aves; order Passeriformes; family Fringillidae; genus Peucedramus; species Peucedramus taeniatus. The sequence continues at coordinate 8,269 of WBNO01007207.1, read as the reverse complement.
GGCATCTGGCAGGACCCATAGCCCTGTGGAGAGAGGAGCCTGTGCAGGTAGCACTTGGGACCCCATGGGGGACCCATGCTGCAGGAGGCTGTTTCTGAATGACTGCAACCTATGGAAGGTTGTGACCAAACTGGAGAAGTTTGTGGAGGAGTCTCCCATGGGAGAGACCCCATGCTGAAGCAGGGGAAGGATGAGAGAAAGAAGGACAAACAGAAACAATGTGTGATAAACTGTCTGCAACCTCCATTCCCTGACCCCTTGCACTGCTGGGACAGGAGGTAGAGCCAAATCAGGAGAGATGTTGGGCCTGGGAAGAAGAGAGGGTGGGAGGCAGGTGTTTTAAGGTTTAGGTTTTACTTCTTATTACCCTACTAGGATTTGATTAATATATTAATATTTTACTTAATAAATTAAAATGTTTTCCATGAGTTGACTCTGTTTTGTCCACAACAGAAAGCTCTTCTTGTCCTTCTCCCAACCCAAGAGCCTTTGGCTGTGTTTTCTCTCCCCAGCTCAGCTGAGGAGAGGAGGGACAGAGAAACTTTGAGCAGTTAGTGTCCAGCCAAGATCAACACAACACAGTGTGGCATATATTTTCTTTAATCTTATCTGAGCATTCCTTGTTAAATTTCTAGTATTTTTGTGACTGTTCGTTCTGCTAAAAACAAACAAACAAACAAAAAAAAATTATTCATTTCAATTTTCATCCCATGAAACTCTGGTTTTGTAAAAAAAGATCTTTGGTAATGATAAGCATTTTCATTTACAGTGCAAGTCAAACATGCATTTTAGAACAGAAATCTCCAATCCAAAGAACTTTTTCTCTAAACTTACCTTAGACCATCTCTTCCTGCCTCACCAGTTTAATTACCTTGAACATAAATGACTGTATTTTTCCAACAGTGGCATGCTCAAAATTATTACACACAGAGTATTTTTCTTTTCCTAGAGCTGTGCTGTTTATCCTTCTGGGCATTTTACTATGCCATTTAAAAGACATCTACACTGTTTTGCCCTTTATAACTTCCAAAAAGAAATTGCTGTTTGCTATCTTTCTCAGGGCTCTATCTGACAACATAAACACAGTTCAAAACAAATGCTACTAAATTTTCAATGCCTATAATAGAATGGTTTTTCCATATATTAAACCCATTAATTTTTCCTGAAAGGATTTGAAATGAGTATAAGGGTTATATTATATTGCCTTTGTGATACAGTATTTTGTAAAATGTAATAGTCTCATTCTGAAGTTTGCTGTTGATGTTTGGTTTTTTTTTCCTCTTAAATTTAATAAGCAACATAGAATATAATATACCATGTCAAAATCTCAAACAAAACTGTCCATGACTGAAATTATTATCTTCCAAAGAGAGGACTGTCAATGTTTAAAGTATAAACATCAAGATTTTCTTCTTAATATTAAAGAGATTCTAATATATAGTTAATATGCCTTACATCAAATGTAACATTTCAGACAGATGATTACAGACTGATTTTCTGACATTAGATTTGCAGCTGCCTTGCATTGCTGGCAGATCAAGTCCAACTGGAATCCAGTCACTAATTTCAATGGGAGCTGTGCATATGTTTTACAAACCTCCAGGTTTAGTTCAAGAAACCTTCACAAGAACCTCTAGCTACTTATGTCTGGGTAGTGTATTGCTTTTTTTGGATTATGAATTATAGGCTTAAATTTTTTGCTACATATATTTTTCAGGTTAAAAGTATCTGACTAGTATTCTAGTCAGTTTTCTATGATTCATCTGGAATTTAAGGGTATTTGCATCAATTATTTGTTAAAAAAGCATATAATTAAATTTTCAAAAATATTGAATTTGGAATTTGCTGTTCTTGTCAGCTGAATCCACATAAGAGTGGAAAAATGTAATCTTTGTGCATGCAAATGTAGGGTTTTGCTTATGCAATGACTATGTGCATGTTTTGGACTGCTAGCTTGTTGGCTGAAATTTTAAAATATTTGAAAATTCATGATGTTCAATCCATTCCCCAACATCCATTTTTTAGGAGTTAATAATTCTGGTGGAGGGGAATTATTTTGTTGAGAACAACACAGTGATTGTCCTGCTAGCATGCACTTAAAATAAAATAAAAAGCTTAGCTGGTACAAGAAGTTCTGTGTAATCCTAAGTATTGAGGCTGGATAAATCATATAATATTAACTATTGAGAAAGTCATGCAGTTACTTGCTATGATTGTTCCACAATGTAAAACTGTTCCACAATGCATAAAGTTGGAGTATACACGAGATCCAAAAGTAACTGAGACCTTTACCAGTACATTCCTAGGAATAATACCTGCCAGCAACTCTGTTACAGATTATAGGGGGAGAGAGTTATTTAGGAAGTTATTTACTATAAGGAAGTAGTTGTTAATACCTTTCTATCTGTATTCAGAAGTTTTACTAGGCACAGGGAGGGACCTTCTGATTTAGAGAGCTTTTGTCATTCATGACCTAGAAGTAATGGGGACTACTTTTGTATTAGACTATAGTGACAGAAAAATACACATAGTAATTTTAATTCTTTTGCAAATTGCCACTGAATGTAAACCTTATTTGCCCATTTTTGCCATTCTGATTTGATTTTTCTCCATAAATTACTTTAAATAATTACCTATCTTATCTGTTTTCAGCTCCACACAACATTTCATTATGTTCATGTCTGCAATTTTTTGAGTTATTCAGTAGTCACATCAGATTTTGTTAATAATGTCTTCCAGTATCAAATATCATGCTCTTTTATGTTATGTCTATTCTTATTTTGCTTCAGAACAGCTTTATTCCAAGTTCTTGTTTCTGAATTCATGCATTTGTTTTAAACTGTAGATTAAATAGCTTCATATTTTATTTTGCTCAAATGGTCACAAAATAGATGTACATACTATCTTGGAGAAGAAGTCTGCAACTTAAATCTCAGTTCACCAAGGTGATTGGCCTTTTAATAGTTTTCATATAGTAAATTACCCTAACTTTTGCTCTTCTTTGTGTATGAAAAAAATAATGTGACTCAGAAGATGATTTTATGTAACATAGAACTGTCTTCATTAAATTTTTTCCAACATTATCTATATTTATGTAATAATGAATTCTGAAAGCAGAGGAGTTCTATTTAAAAAAAGTGAACTGCTATTTCTTTTCTGGTATTTTCATGTCAAACAGGGCCAGGTCAATCATAAACCCAGGACTGTATTGCAGTCATACATTTCTGGAATAATAGATTAGCAATACAGTTTGGCTAAAGTTCACTAAACTGTTTTGGTATCCTTACAGCTGAAAGCTTGTAAGAGTTGTTATGAAACTGTTACTGAAGATGATGACCTCAAGAAACATAGCCTGCATCTTAACATTTACTATTTTCAGGGTGGGTTGTTTTGCCATCTGGATGATTATTTTACTATGCAAAAAATTCGGTTCCCTCTTTCTTTGGGAAGGACTTAGCCTTAACAAGCAGATCTCGAGTTGTTTTTCAGTTCTCTTTTTTTGAAAAAGCAAAATTATATAAATTAATTTTAGCTCAAGTGTTCTTTAGAAATATTACTATTCCTTTCTGTACAGAATAATCACTCATGTACTAATGCTGCCTTCAATATTCTTTTCCAAGACATATTTCATATATTTGGTTTTGATGTCTAAAATTACAGACTGAGGGTGTTTATAGTTAAGTCAATATTTGAGCTATGCAACATAGGCATTTAGAGAAAGGCCAAGTCCTGTGCTTGTGTAACTGTTTCATTGCTTTAAATTCCTCACTAAGTGTTGCACTCCATATATTGAAAGAGTGATCCAGCAGTTCACATTTGTGCTATAAGCAAATTCAGTGGACTAAAAGAAGGAAAGAATATTTTCATCTGTTTTCTAAGAGTAGATTAATATCCTGATATTTCTGCACAAAAGCACAACAGTTAGTTGTGATTCCCTGTTAATTTTCCACAATTTAATAGCATTAGCTACCTTACTTCTATTTTCCTTTTTTTTTAACATAATATGGGGGTTTATACACTATATATTGACTAATATTTATATTGCTGAATAATAATCTTACAGTTTGTTTCACTACGTGCTATGTTAATTAACATTTGGTTTTTCTTCTGTTTAGACTTTTACTCTCCCAAAATACTATTTTGACTCTCATCAGTGCACACAGATTTAGACAACTTGGTTTGTTAATGCAGCTAACACACTGTTGACCTAGACTTGGTAGCAATACTTTCAAACATCTATTTCTAAGCAAATGCATGATTTTGACAATTACAGGTAGATTAACAATGAAAATGGAAAATCGCCAACTCATAAAGAGAATAAAGAAACCCTGTCTGTAGGATTTCATTGCGGGAGAGGTTAGGGGATTCACTGCTTTCTCTCTTAAAAGTCAACAGAGTATGGAAATACATTGACTTGTTGTGACTGTTGCATTTCAATGTATCTTTTTCAATTTGAAGTTTCCCTGTTCCAGCACTGATATCTCTGGAATCCACCGTGTTGAGACAGTGCTGCTCCATGATCCCCTGTGTCTGATTCAGTCAGGCAGGCTCAGAAATGACCAGTTGTACTTGGTAGTTGAAGTCCCAGTGTGCTTTATGCAGAAGTTAGTAAGTTTATGTTTGGCAGATGCTTGGCTCATAAGGCAGAGAGCTGCCTTGTAATACCATGGTTTTTCTCCTAACACATAATCTTCTATGAGTAAAAAGCACCATCATCACACAGTGCACTGTCTGTTACATCCCATAACATACCAAATAATTCCTGCCTTCTCTTTTCTGTGATCTGGGATCACTTTTTGGAGGCCTGGGAAAGGAATGAGTTTAAGTATGGTTTAGCATTAAACAGGATAAAAGTAAAGTAAGGCTTGAACTGGAGCCAACCATAGCATAAAATCCTTAAAACATAGTTACAAAAGGCCAGCAGACAAAGGGCATATACAGAGACAGAAAGCAGAATATTCTGTTCCTTGTTGTGGGTGTGTCAAACTCTCAAGCCATACTCACCAGTATCATATGGCAGTCCTGTATTTGGTTTTGGTTCAGAACAGTAATTAGAAACACCTGGTTTGCAGTGACAGTAATCATCCATTGCCAAGGAAGAAGGAAATTCATCATCTCCAGGATTCCTTAAATTGAGACAGGATGTTTTTATGCTCTAGTAAACCACAAGTTATTTGGCTTGACAGTATTCACTTACAATTTAAGGGAAGATGATATGTTCCACTACAGGATTATTGGTGAAATTTTATGGCCTATGTTAGGCAAAGATCAAACCAGATGACCCTTATGTCTTAAAATCTGTCCTTAAAATTTACAGCTGCTCAAAAACCCCCTTGTAAGCAAAGTAATGAAGAGAAAGAGGAGGACTGAAACACTAATCTGAAATGTTTTCCTTATAATAAAACACCATTGTTTCCAAGAACATAAGGCATTTCTGTCTACTTGGAACTATCACATCCCCAGACTTGTTCATAGACAGGGCCTAACCGAAAATTTCATCAACACAAAAAAGCAAACTGTGAGTTCTCTACTACTTCCTCTTCTGGCAGTTGAAAGAAATATTGCCTACACCTCCGCAGTGCGCATCACTCATGTCAAGCCATGTAGAGATTTACCTGCCTGTGCAATGACTGTCTGTGCAGACAAAGAAATAGTGTCTTCTTACATATAAGAAACTACTTTCAGGATGACTGAGTCACTCAAAGTTGTAAAGATTCTGTCAGAACCAGGGAATAAATAGAACTAGGCATGAATCTATCATGCTACTAGTGTTAAGGCATTCCCTCCTATCCAGTTTTTTGCCATTCTGTCTCATAGAAATGCTCATCATGGAGCATTTTAAGAGAGGAAGAGAAGAAAAAAGGTCCTAGGGAACTAGTCTGTCAAAGTCCTGGCACACAGTAAATCTTTTCTGCTTCCTCTTGCTGAAACGGTGATACTACACAGGGCTCAGAGAGTGGGAGTATTTTGTGTGCTACACTTTAAAACAGACAAAAAGAAGATGGGAAGAACGGATGAATGCAAAAGGAAAATAATCTACCATATGAAATAAGAGAAGGGATGCAATTTCTGCCTCTTTTCTGAACCAGTGCAAAAGATAGAGAAGACAAATACTGACGCCAAAAGCTATTAATTCTATATTCTGCTTTAGCTTTTAGCTGTACACCTCATCCTTTTTAGAATGAATTGTCAATTTTCAAACTAGTGCAACTGTAATTTTTAATTCCCCATTCACTATTTCTGTTTAGGTTTGGGACAGTTCTGCTTCATGAGATTGTAGTACATAAAATTCTAAAAGTAAATCTTGGTTTTATTTTATTAGGATTACAATCTGATCTGATTCAGTCTATTTAAACTTTCTTTCATGTAATCATGGTCAAGCTGCTCCAACTTATTCCTATAAAACTGTAGCTGCAAAGATGACTTTGCATTTTTTCCTTTATACTTTTATTTTAAGTCATGAAGCGCACAAACAGAAATGGTGCAATTATGTTTGACTTGCAATTCCTGTTACATAGCTTAGTAAATTCTCAGAAGTTGTTTGTAAGGTTATGGAATGAGAGGTACATTACATGTACTCGGAGCAAATATCAAAAACATGAGAACACACTGTCACAGTATTGACATATACCCTTTTATACCCTTTTATATCACAAATTATTGATCTGCTCACTTGAGCTAGCACAGAAAAAAAGAAACCTTTTATTGTCAAGGGAAAATGAGTTCTTCATCTTTTTCATTATGTTTCCAGAAGTTTATACACAGTGGATCCTTCAGATTACCCCACCCCAGAAAACTGTAGGAAAAACATTTTTCTGTCTCTTCTTCCTTTCAACTCTCTCTACACCACACACTGACCATGGCTGGAAAAGGATCTAAGGTATTTCTCAGGAGAATAGCATGTCAAAAATTATCCCTGAATACGAAAAGTGGCAGACCAGAAAACGTAAAATATATATCTGACCTGATACCTGGTATAGTAAAATATTTGAAAAAGTAATAGAGGATGAGAAATCTGGGGTGTTTGATTAGTCACCAAAGCATGAAATTTTAACAACCCCAAAATCATGCTTTAAGATGCTTGATGGAACTGTGGACAATATACATTAGCCAGTAAAAGGAAAAGATTAAGGATTGATCTCTCAATTTATTTTATATAAAAATATTCCCTCCTACATGGTATTCCTCACTCGTGGTTTGCAAAGCATTTTGTGAGAATTATTTCACCAGCAGTTACTTAGTTGAAATGCATTTAGCATCAATACCTGATTTCACTTTCTTTGTCTTATCTACTGGTACGTCTAATATCTGCATTGGAAGAAAAGAGCATTTAGTTAAAGGAGTCAAAGTGAAGCAAAAGAAAGCAAAAGCTTTTCCATAAAAGTAGAACTTTTTAGAGCTCAAAAAACAGGTGTTACCAGAGCCTATCCATCTTTAAATTATCTACAGAACTTCATTGAGATAGCAGGTTCAGGTGCACTGAACTGCAATTCATCATGGATTGTTCAGGTTTTAACACATGAAGGACTCAACACGATGACAGTTCAATCACAGAAAGTTCAGTATAATTGTGTTTATTCTGATTGACAAAAGTAACATGAAGGATCTCATTTAAGGTATGAGGTCACAATATGTAGGAATGTTCCTGTGAATTTTTCTGCTTTAGTTTCAGCAAAGAAAACAGCTAATAAAATTCATATTGTCCCATATGAGACATCCTCTAATTGCTTCACTCCATCAGTTGTAATGGAAATTGGATAATTTACTATACAACAAAATTGTTAGATTATTGGTGCAAATGTGCTTTTTTGATAGCACCCTCTGGAAAGTAATTTTTCAAATGGCCTTTTATTAAATAAACTCTTTTGAAAACAGCCTGCTTTCCTGCAGAACTGGGATCTCTGCATATACACACCCATGCTGAGAAGCAAATTACATGTGAAAGCAGAAGAACATCTGCAATTTAAGCTCAATTTATTACTTACAGAATAGCTATTTCATACATAGTTTTATTACTTTTCTCACTATTTAAATACACCTTTCCTTACCCAACTTGGCAAATGATACAATAGTCTTGGGAAAAGAGAAGTAAAGACCAAAAGAAGAATTAGGATTGCTACTTTGATAGTCCCTCAAAGCCTAGATGTACTTAGAAACTGTACCATGAAGCCTGCAAAAGCCATGAGACATTGAAAAAAAAAGAAAAGTTTGCTCGGAGGTTGTCAGTGTGGAAACATGTTTTAGCTTCATGCAACTGGCAGGGAACTTG
>WBNO01007205.1:593331-610474 GCA_013400575.1 Peucedramus taeniatus | reverse complement strand
CTGTGGTGTGAGTGTCCAGCACTGTGGTGTGAATGTCCAGCAGTGTGGTGTGGTGTGAGTGTCCAGCCCTGTGGTGTGAGTGTGAATGTCCAGCCCTGTGCTGTGAGTGCGAGTGTCCAGCACCATGGTGTGAGTGTGAGTGTCCAGCCCTGTGGTGTGGTGTGAGTGTCCAGCCCTGTGGTGTGAGTGTCCGAGCATCACCCACTGGACACTGACCCCCCCGAGCTGCTCTGCTGCCCAGACCGACTCTGCCGCCTGCAATTATTTCCCAGGGCGACAAATGATTAATTCTGCTCAGGAGCTGTGGCTTTCTGCAAACTCACCCGAGCCATTCCCTGGCAGGCTCCGCGCCGCCCCCCCGGGCAGGGAATGCTCCGTGCCAGGGAAAGTTTCAGCGAGATCTGCTTTAAAAAATCCCTGATGCCAGCTCCTGGGTGCTGCCCTTCTGCCGAGGGGCTCCAGTCTGCAAACGGGGTGTGCCAGCTGCCCACCAGACCCCACTGGGTGCCCAGATCCCCAAATTCCTGCAGGAATGAGGATTTTATGCATTGCAGCCTAAAGATGCATAAATTATCCCGGCCCTGACGCAGATGCAGGTGGGTAAACTGAGGCACGGACCGAACTTGGCTGTGGGTTCTGTGCTGGCAGGTCGGTTCTGGCTGCCCCCACCACCCTTTCGGGGCTGGCAGTGCCCCTGGCTTGGACGGCGCCTCCACCCACCCCGGCCTCGCAGCAAAAGGGGTTTTACATGACAAAGCCTCTGCTGGCTACCGGGACCCCCGCCCGCGGCCCCCTCCTCGTCCAGCTGAAGCTGCCAAATCCCAGGAATAAATCCCAAGGGCATTCCCGTGCCACGGCGGGGGCCGTGGGGGGGACACCCCCATTCTCTGCTCCCCCACTTCTGCTGCATTGGGTGAACACCGTGCCCGGGCTGAGCATCCTCCTCTCGTGCGGGCTTTGCCAGCTGCCAGGAGGGAGGGACGGGGAGGGACGAGGAGCCTGCCAACACGGTAGTATCTTTTTTTTTTTTTCCTTCTTAATTAGGGGAAGGAATAAATATAAAAGGAGGAGGGAAAGGGGAAGGGAGAAAAAAAAAAAAAGAAAAGCAGAGTGGAGGACACGGACACACACACACAGAAGCCTCTTTTCTCGGTGCCTGCACTTATGCCTGGTGCAGCTCCTTCCCAGCCCTGCTGCCAACCTGCTGCCCGCTGCCCGCGCTGCCCCGGAGGAGCCGCAGCTCAGCCCCACGCCGGGACCCCGGGCCAGGGGAGCCCCCGCCGGCGCTGCCGCCACGCACGGAGCCAGGTGGGCTGCGGGGAGCGCTCGGAGCCGCCGGTGCCCCGGGCGCTGCGGTGTCCCCGGGGCGCTGCCGTAGTGCGCTTTTCATTCCCGTATCGCGTTTCATCTCCGCACGGGCGGAAAGTGAGACCTGAGCCGGCCCGGGGATGCCCTGAGGTTTCCTGGGGTTTTTTTCCCCCCGGGGATGCGGGCGCGGGGGGCTCAGGGCATCGTCGTGTCCTGCAGCAGGGGGTGCTCGGGGCTGCGGGTGCCGCTTCGGGGAGGTTTGTCCTTGTCACCGACCCTCCCGGGCGCGGCACCGCGCTGCGAGTTTTTGCTAAAAGGGGCAGCTCGGAGCGGCTCCGCAGCGCCGGGGGCACAGCGGGGGCTGGGGGGGCTCTCGCGAAGTTGGGAGGAGAAAGGACTTTGATGCAGCCTGGAGCTCAGCCTGGAGCCCAGCCCGGCCCGCAGCCCCTCCGGCAGCGGGGCTCGCAGGTGTTGGGCAGAAAGGGCATTTTCCGGGCTCTTTCAGTAGCTGGTCCCACAGGAATCTCGTTCTGGGAGAGGGGCCAGGGCTCCAGGATGGGGCTGCTGTGTTCCGTTTGTCCTGCAGAGTCTCTGGCCGGGCCCTTGTCCCAAGGAGGCTGCAGTCAGGGTAGAGGTGCAAAGGGAAACTGAGGCACGGAGCAGGGATCCGGCTCCCCTCGCTCCTTCCCGGTCGTGTCGCTGCTCCCCGTGGGGGTGGGCCGGGCTCAGGGGCAAAACTGCCGGGTCCCGGGGGGGCTGGGACCGAGCCCAAGGTTTGGAACGGTTCTCCCTGTCCTCCCCCAGCTCTCTCTGCTGGTGTCCCAGTGGGGGAGGCAGGAGGAAAAATTTTCAGGATTTTCGTGGCTTTTTCCAGCCGATCACAGCCCCACTGTGAAGCCCAGACCCTCCGGGGAGTGTCCCGGGGAGGGGGAATTTTCCTGCACCCTCTTCCCCTCCCGCAGCCGGAGCATTTCCTCCCCAGGATGAAGGGGCTGCCCTTGAGCATCCCTGCCAGGGACCTCTGCTCCTGTCACGCCGACTTCTCCTGCCTCAGCCCAACCCAGAACCTGTTGCTCTTCCTTTTGGCCGCCCGGGGAGTGAGGGAAAGCTCCCTGTGCCCAGCCTGGAGCCTTTTCCAGCCTCTGGGCTCAGGCATGGCAGGGAGAGGCTGAGCAGGATAATTTAGGGCTGCTTTTAAGGGAATGGCTTTAGACTGGGGAAACTGGGAGTGATTGTGCTGGGAGTGGGGAGATGCGAGCTTGGCAGTGCTGAAATCAGGGACCTCCACCCTCCATCCCGCGCTACTGCCTCACCTCGTGCCTCAGTTTCCCCGCCAGAGCTTGGGAAGGCGGGGGTGGGTGTGCAAACCTTTCACGTGCGCGTGTGACACACTTACCCAGGGCTACACGTGCTGGCGTGTCCCTGGCGGCTCCTGCGGGCTCCGCTCCCACCCCGCCCCTCTGTGCGGGGCTGAATCTCCCCAGGGACCCTCCCTGCGCTCTCGGGACCCCCCTGCAACAAGGGGTCCCTTTCTCCCTGCTGGGGGGGGGGGGCTCGGGGTCCTGGCAGCTGCAGGGACCCCCCCTCTCCCCACCTGCTTCCGGCCTTTTAAGCTCTGCCAGCAGCCGCTGCCAAGAGCCCGCCGGGCGCTCCCCGCGCATCCCTGAGCTGGCATGTGCCTGGCACGGCCCCGCTCCGAGCGGGGACCCCTCCGGTGGCCCGCGGGGGTGGGGACGGATCCTGGAGGCAGCTCCGGGGGGGACGGGCACGGCGCAGCCACGAGCGAACCGCGGCCGGGGCTGCGGGTCCGTCCCCGTTCCCGTGCGGCAGCCGGGGCGGCAGCGGCGTGTCCGGAGCCCTTTGCTGCTGGGGATGGGGTTGGAGCGGGGCCAGGCTGTGCCGGAGGCTGCTGACTCATTCTGCAGCTGAGCATCCCTGGAAAGCCACCGCTCTGCTCCCTCCTCCTCCTCCGGCTCGATGCGGGCTGGCAGGGCACCTTGGGACCGGCATGAGCAACCATCACGTGGAGGGGACAGGAGAAAACCCCTCTCCGGAGATGAAAAGGGACATGAAAAGGGACATCCACTCGCAGCATCTCCTGTGCTGAGCCCTGGATCAGGTGCTGCAGCCCCAGATCCTGCAAGTTTCACGTTCAAGGAGCCAGCTCTGAAAGCAGGGCTGAGCTCAGGGGAGAAAGGAAGATCAGTCCTGTCCCAAAATAGATTTCAGTTCCATTTTCCACCTGGTTTCCCACAGAAATGGAGGTTAGCTGGCCCTGCCACGTGCAGGCCTGTGTGTCTGTCTGATCTCTCCTGAGCTCTGAGGTCTCTGGGACAGTTGAGCCTCACGAGTTGCTGCCATTAAAACCATTCAACCTTTTTTGGCTGCTCTTCCCTAGTCCTGCTCGCAGCTTTTCCCTCAGCACTTGTGGGTTGAAAGATTTTCCATTTGCGGAAAACAGGAAAAATACCCAACACAAAAATCCAACCCCAAACCCCAAACCTGACGTCATGAGACTCCAGGACCTGGGGCCATCACCCATGGGCAGGGTGAAACTGGGTTTAACCCTTTCCACACCCCATTCCCAGTGCCAGTTTGCAGCCAGGGATGGGCACAGGAGGAGAGCAGACACTCCAGCTTGCCTGATTCCTGTGGAATTTTATCACTTGGATACTCCCCGGCACTTCAGGGCTGCTGTCCGCGCCACCACGGCGCCTTGGGGACGGGAAGAAAAGGTGCCAGTGACAAAAGCCTTCCTCGCTTGGCTGCTCAGGGGGTGGCACCAGCCCCCAGACTGGAGCCTGGCCACGGCTGCCACGCAGGAGGGTTTTGTGCCTTGGTCCAGAACCGTGGGGCTGCATTCAAAATATCTGTCTGCAGCACAGAAAGCCCCTGGCTTGGCCCTGGCACCACTGGGCAGCTCCTGGGCAGTCCAGCTTTGGCTGCTCCTGCTGGGGACGGGACGTTTGTGGTCTGCACAGGATGGTCGATGCCCATGGGGTGTGGTGCCAGGGGCTTTTTTTTTGTGTGTGTTAGGAGCTATGCATGCATAGTGCCCTGTGCTGTGGGCTATACACCTGTGGGGTGTGGTGCCAGGGATGGACATGCTGCCAGGGGCTGTGTGTCCGTGGTGTGTGGTGCCAGGGTTGTACATCCATGGTTCCAGGGGCTGTGTCCATGGTGTGTGGTGCCAGGGTTGTACATCCATGGTTCCAGGGACTGTACATCCATGGTGTGTGGTGCCAGGGTTGTACATCCATGGTTCCAGGGGCTGTACATCCATGGTGTGAGCTGCCAGGGTTGTACATCCATGGTTCCAGGGGCTGCACATCCATGGTGTGTGGTGCCAGGGTTGTTCATCCATGGTTCCAGGGTCTGTGTGCCCATGGTGTGTGGTGCCAGGGGCTGTGTCCATGGTGTGTGGTGCCAGGGTTGTACATCCGTGGTTCCAGGGGCTGTGTACCCATGGTGTGTGGTGCCAGGGACTGTGTTTTCACGGCATGTGGTGCCAGGGTTGTACATCCGTGGTTCTAGGGGCTATGCCTCCATGGTGTGTGCTGCCAGGGGCTGTGTGTTCATGGCATGTGGTGACAGAGTCTCTGCACCCATGGTGTGCTCTGCCAGGGCTGTATGGCTCCAGGGACTGTGTACCCATGGTGGGCACTGCCAGGGTTGTACATCTGTGGTTCCAGGGACTGTGCATCCATGGTATGTGGTACCAGGGTTGTACATCTGTGTTTCCAGGTACTGTGTACCCATGGCATATGGTGCCAAGGACTGTGCATCCATGGTGCCTGGTGCCAGGGGCTGTGTGTCCATGGCGTGTTGTGCCAGAGGCTCTGCACCCACAATGCATGGTGCCAGGGCTGTATGACCATGGCTCCAGGGGCTGTGTGTCCATGGTGTGTGGTGCCAGGGAATGCACAACTATGGCTCCAGGGGCTGTATATCCATGGTTTGTGATGCCAGGGCTGTANGTGGTGCCAGGGCTGTATGACCATGGCTCCAGGGGCTGTGTGTCCATGGTGTGTGGTGCCAGGGCTGTGTGACCGTGGTTCCAGGGGCTGCCCATCCATGGTGTGTGGTGCCAGGGAATGTACAACTATGGCTCCAGGGGCTGTATATCCATGGTTTGTGATGCCAGGGGTGTATAACCATGGCTCCAGGGGCTCCAGGGGCTGCCCATCCATGGTAATTGGTGCTGGGATGTGCGTGCAGAGCGTGGGGTGCCCAGGGCTGGATTCACACCCTCTCCCCGGAGCAGTGCTCCCCTGGGCACGCTCTGGGAATGCTGCTTGATGAGGGACACAAGTGACCAGGACAGCATCCTGTCAGGCTGTCCCTGCAGTCAGAGACTGGACATGGCCTAAGCGGTTTCTGTGGCTGCTGAAATCAATACAGTGCAAAGAGCTCATAAATTCCAGATCTGCTCCGAGCCTCAGGCGGCTCTGTTCCCAGGCAATGGCACGATGCATCCCTAGCACGGGAGGCTGAGGAGCCTCCAGCCCCCCAAGGAGCCTCTGCAGAGGGGTGAGTGGGTATGGAGCAGTGCATCAGTCAGGGACATTCCCCACATTCCCAGCATCAATGTCCTCTTTGGATGGCTGCAAGAGCAGCAAGGCCATGAGGGCACCCAGAGCCCCCCATGGTGTGCCTGTCACCCCTGTGCTGCTCCCTGGAGAGGGCTGGATGATGGCAGTGCTGGCCACTGGGCTCTCCTTTCTGTGCTGGTCCCCAGCCCACCGGTGGGAGCCCTTTGTGCCAGGCAGCCTGAGAGAGGCATGGGACATAATGGCTGCTTTGGTCAGCCTCGCTTTTCCCAGCCCGCGCACGGGGAGCCTCCAGCGTGAGCTGAATGGCAAAGAAGCTGTCCTGCTCCTTCCCTCCCCCTCTGCCCCGGGCTTTGTGTGCTCTGGGCTGTCCCCCCCTGCTCGCTGACCTCAGCTCCCTCCACCAGCCACCCCTGGCAGGGCACACGTGCAGGAGCGCACGCACACGCGTGTGCACACCTGCAGCGCGCAGCAGCATGAGCACACGCGTGTGCCCTGCTTGCTCCCTTGCTTCCCTCACTGCCTCTCTCCTGACCAAACACCCGCTGAGGCTTCCTGACCAAACCCTCCCTGAGGTTTCTCACGGCGGCACCGCGGGCACACGGCCCTGGCGCTGGCATCGCCTCCCTGCCCGCTGCAGCCAGCGCTTGGGCTGAGACCATCTGTGCTCTCCAGGCCAGGCTGGACTCTGCTGTCCCCAGGGGACCCAGCCCACGGGGAAGGTCAGAGGGGCTGGATGGCACCCAGTGGCTCCCAGCCAATGCTCCTGGTTGCTCATGTTGTCTTCTTTCTCTTGTGAACCTGGGCACTTTTCCTTTTCCTTTTCCTTTTCCCTTTCCTTTTCCCTTTCCTTTCCTTTCCTTTCCTTTCCTTTCCTTTCCTTTCCTTTCCTTTCCTTTCCTTTCCTTTCCTTTCCTTTCCTTTCCTTTCCTTTCCTTTCCTTTCCTTTCCTTTCCTTTCCTTTCCTTTCCTTTCCTTTCCTTTCCTTTCCTTTCCTTTCCTTTCCTTTCCTTTCCTTTCCTTTCCTTTCCTTTCCTTTCCTTTCCTTTCCTTTCCTTTCCTTTCCTTTCCTTTCCTTTCCTTTCCTTTCCNCCCCTTTCCCCTTTCCCCTTTCCCCTTCCCCTTCCCCTTCCCCTTCCCCTTCTCCTTCTCCTTCCCTTTCCCTTCCCTTCTCTTCATGCCCCTCACCCCATACCCCACACACGTTCCAGAGAATCTCCCCAGCCCCTTCCCCTCCTGAAGGGATGGGACATTTTTGGTGCTTTTATGGATTCTAAGCACAGCTGGTGGTTTTTGCTTCCCCCTTGCAGGGCAGAGCATGGCCCCAGCCCTCCCACTGCTGCTGCTCTGGGTGTTTGTCCCCACAGTGGTCCCGGAGGTGTTTGGCCCCGGAGATGGCACAGGTAACTCGGCATCATGTGTGCCCCATTGGTGCCCTGTAGCGGGGGGGTCTCTCACACCAACCCTGCTCACATCTCCTCTCTTCTCCCACCCAGAGGACCTCAAGGCTCTGCAGGTCTCCATCCCACGCCACCCAGCCCTCGATGCCGTGCTGGCGGGCGACATCACCATCCCCTGCCTCATCACCTACCTTGGCCCCCAGCCCACCACCATCACGGGCGGCCGCCGGGCGGTCCTGGGCACCCCCCGGGTCAAGTGGACCTTCATCTCTGAGGGCAGGGAGGTGGAGATCTTGGTAGCCCGGGGGGACAGGGTGAAGGTGAGCGAGGACTATCGGCTGCGCGCCTCCCTGCCCATCTTCCACCAGCGCTACACCAACGCCTCCCTGCTGCTCACCGAGCTGCGCCCCAACGACTCGGGCATCTACCGCTGCGACGTGCAGCACGGCATCGAGGACGGCCACGACATCCTCCACGTCAAAGTCAAAGGTACTTCAAGGTGGGGAGCGGTGGGATTTGGGGCAGGTTGGGGACCTCTCCTGGCTCAGCAAACCCCCCTGGGTATTGCAGCAGGATGATCCCCAGCAGGGGAATAATGTGCAATGACTCTAGTGATTTTGGAAGGCTGAACAATTGCTTTATTGTCAATCATGTCGGGATCACCACTTGTTGACTCAGGGGTCCCCCTGATGCGGGAGTAATTAGCACTGACTCCATGATCCAGAAAGCATGAAAGCACCTTATTATTAGAAATCTAAAGTTCTTATAGGAAATCTAAAGTTCTTATAGGAATGATTTTAAGACTTGATTGGTCTTAAAGTGAAAACCTCACACACTATTGGTGAGCTATCAATAGCACACTCTAGCAAAGCATATCTATGAACAATGGCTACAGAAAGAGAGATAATAATTGTTTGAATTGTTTTCCTCTAAGTTTCCCACAGCTTCTACACAGCTTCCTAGGATTTTTCTGGGACAGCTATGTCTACCTCTGTTCAGAGAATGTGTGATTCCACACTTTATTAAGCTATACTATATTACACTATACTATACCCAAACTATACTATACTATACTAATACCAAAGAAAAACTCCTGACCCTTTTCTGACAGTCACGACAGAGCCTTGACCTAATTGGCCAATCAATCCAAACAACCATCACCAGGGCCCAATTAACAAATCCCTTCTGCTAAACAATCTCCATAACACATTCCACGTGTGCCAAACAACAGATGCAGCAAATGAAGATAAGAATTGTTTTCATTCCCTTCTCTGAGCTTTCTCACTGCCTTCCCCAGGAGTAATCCGGGGAAGGTCGTGCCTGCTGCTCTCTGTGAAGAGAGCACACCCTGGGTGCATTTGGGGGGGCGCTGCTGTGAAGCCCCTTGCCCACGGCCGTGTCTGCCCTCAGGGGTGGTGTTCCACTATCGGGAGGGCTCCATGCGCTACGCCTACACCTTTGCCGAGGCGCAGGAAGCTTGTGCCAGGATAGGTGCCAGCATCGCCACCCCTGAGCAGCTCTACGCCGCCTACCTGGGGGGCTACGAGCAGTGTGACGCCGGCTGGATCGCCGACCAGACCGTCAGGTGAGCGCCGCAGCCGCCCAGGCTTTGTGCCCGGGGCTTCACCCGGTCATCCCCCGCGAGTCACCAGCCCTCCCCTGTGCTTTCCTGCCTCAGGTACCCCATCCAGACACCCCGTGAGGCCTGTTACGGAGACATGAACGGCTTCCCTGGGGTGAGGAACTATGGAGTGGTGGACCCGGAGGACATGTATGATGTGTACTGCTACGCTGAGGACCTCCCAGGTGCCCGTGGTGCCACCTCTTGCCCTCCTCTGCTTTTGCTCCCACACTAACTTGCCCCTGTAACCCGTTGTAAACCCAAGTGAAAAAGCTTGCTGAGCTGCAGGTGCTGTCTCTTGGGTGTGGGAACTCGCTGTGCTCCTTCCTAAAGCATTCCTGGTTCTGTTTGGTGGTGTGTGGGGTCTGTCCCTGGCAGCAGGCAGTGCTCAGGCTGGAGTGTGCCCACAATGATCTGCCCAGACCAGCAGCGTGCTATGTTGGGTGGTTGGGGTTTGGTTGCACGAGGTGCAGGGCTGCAATTCCTGCCCAGCTGTGTGTGCATGGGGGTGGCTGGTCCCTTCTTTGGGGCTCTCCACTGGCGGTGGTAGCTGCTGTGGGGTGGTTGGGTGGTGCCAGGCAGGTGGCAGGGGTGAGGGACAGGGAGGCAGGTGCAGCAGTGGGGGTTGATGTGTGCTGTACCTTGGGGCAGTGGTCCCCAGCCCTCCTGAGTGTGAAGCCTCACCACGGTGCTAGCTGGGCTTGCAGATCTCCTCAGAAATGTCCCACACGTGAATTGCTCAGTGCAGGGCATGGACCTGCTCCTTTTCAGGTTCAGGGGTGCTGCAAATTCTCAGCTCTGTTTGCTAGGGCAGGAATCAATCCCACGTGGTGCCAGAGCTCCAGCCGTGCCTGCACTGTGGCTTTCTGTGCATAGGCAGGGACGCAGGCAGGGATGCAGGTAGGGATGCAGGCAGGGATGCAGGTAGGAAGGCAGGGAAGCACTCAGGCAGGCAGGATGCAGGCTAGGAAGCAGGCAGGAAGGCAGGGATGCAGGCAGGGTTGCAGGGAAGCAGGGAAGGATGCAGGGAAGCAGGCAGGGATGCAGGGAAGCACTCAGGAAGGCAGGGAAGCAGAAAGGCAGGGAAGCAGGCAGAAAGGCAGGCAGGAAAGCCGCCCTCCTCCAGCCCCCGCTGTGCCTCCACACACTGCAGTCTCCATCTCCACGCCCGCTCCTGGGCTCATGCAGAGAGTGGAGGAGGTGAGGGGGCTCCCGCAGCCCCCTCCCCAGCTCTGACTCCCGTCTCCTTCCTCTCTTCGCAGGGGAGATCTTTTTGGAGACGGCCCCAGACAGGTTCACGTTGGAGGAGGCGGCGCAGCGCTGCCGGGCGCTGGGAGCGGAGCTGGCGAGCCCGGGGCAGCTCTACGCAGCCTGGAACGCGGGGCTGGACGCCTGCAGCCCCGGCTGGCTGGCCGACGGCAGCGTCCGCTACCCCATCGTCACCCCTCGGGAGCGCTGCGGCGGGGCTCTGCCCGGCGTCAAAACCATCTTCCTCTTCCGCAACCAGACGGGATTCCCCGATGCCCAGAGCAGATACGATGCGTACTGCTTCCGAGGTAAAGAGGGGCACCCCGGCCCGCTGGTGCTCCCGAGCAGGGAGCGGTGGGAGGCCTCGGGAAGCCTCCGGGCGGGGGTGCGTGTCCCCGGCGGGTGCTGGGATCCTGGGTGTTCTCTGTGCCGGTGCTGCGCTGTCGGGGCAGAGAGGGGTGTTTGATACCGTCTGAACCTGCTGTGCTAGGACAGGGATGCCCTGCATGCCGATAGACCCCGATAGGGGAGGCGTAACCTGCATGGTGCTGACACTGCATGCTGACACCTCGATGCTCTGCATGGCTCCAGCAGTGCATGCTGACACCTCTCAAGGAGCAGGGATGCTCTGCAGGGTCCCAGCAGTGCATGCTGACATGTCTTGGTGCAGCAAGGATGCTCTGCATGGCTGCAGCAGTGCATGCTGACACCTCTCAGTGGAGCAGGAATGATCTGCATGGTCCTGAAACTGCATGTTGACACCTCTGGGTAGGGCAGGGATGTTCTGCATGGTCCTGACTCTGCATGCTGACACCTCTGGGTAGGGCAGGGATGCTCTGCAGGGTCCCAGCAGTGCATGCTGACACCTCTTGGTGCAGCAGGGATGTTCTGCAGGGTCCCAGCAGTGCATGCTGGCACACTGTGGCAGAGCAGGGATGCCCTGCATGTCCTCAGTCCTTGGTGCCATGTTACTGTGACAGAACAGGGATGTCCTGCCTGGCACTGTTGCTCTGCATGGGCTCCGTGGGCACGGCTCCAGGAGGGTTCATCCCCAGGGCTGCAGGCCTGGGGAGCACTCCTGGGTCCCTGGGCTGTGGGGCACAGCCTGCCAGGCTGGTCTGGGGCGATGGTGGGCAGGAAGGAGACCCGTGGGGAGCAGCAAGGCGCTGCCTGTGAGCAGTGAGGCAGGCAGAGGCTGGAAGGGACAATGGGCACAGAAGAAAGAAGAGCTGTCCCTCCACTCCTCCTGCCTCACCCCACATCTCCGTGTGTGCACTCAGGGCCATGGGGGCTCGCAGTACAGGGATGCTGTGCATCCCTGGGCCTCAGTTTCCCCGTCTCTCAGCAGGGAAAGTCATGGGTTAGGCAGGATGGACCCGTGCCGTGATTCCACAACCCCTGTAACCCACTAACTCCCCATGCATGTCTGCCCTCCCCGGGGTGGGGATGGGGGTGCAGAGAAGGATCCCACAAGGAGGGGAATGCAGGGTTTAGGATCAGGCCTCACCGCGTGCTGCTGAGCCCCACAGCTCCTGCTGGGGCTGTTGGCTCTGCCTGGGACCTGATCCCCCTCCGTTCTGACCCTGTCTAGAAGGGGAAGGGGAGACTGAGGAGAGCTGGGTCCCTACTGGGGTGCCAAGGCTCCAGGCCTGCTATGGGGTGAGGTCATCTCTGAGTGCTGTGGAGCCAGGACAGGGCAGTAATATCCCACTTTCTTTCTGCCCACAGAAGGGACAAACTCTTTCCCTGAGGCTGCAGGAAAATACCAAGCCCAAGAGCCCGAGGAGAATCTCCTCCAGGAGATTGTCACAGTGGCAGAAAAGCTGGAGGAGCTGCAGCTGCCCCGAGCGCACGTGGAGATTGAGTCGCGAGGGGCGATTTACGCCGTCCCTTTCTTTGAGGACTCTGATCTGGGAAAGCCGAGCCAGTCCCCTGAAGACGCCCTGGGGCCAGGGGCCCGGCACCCTCCCCTAGCTACCTCCGTGTCCTCAGGTCACCCCACCCCTGCCTTCCCTTTCCCCACAGCCCTGGCCAGCCCCGAGGCAGGTGTCCCGTTTAAGCTGGGGAGCCCATCCCCTGCGGAGGAGGATGGGGACAGTGGGGGATTGTCCCACGCTGGTAGGTCCAGCAGCTGCTGTGGTGGTGCCAGGGCTGGGACACAGAGAGCAGCCACAGAACGGAGGCACAAGGAGAGGTCAGAGGCACCTGAGGGTGCCTGGGTCACCCCAGCAGTCCCCGTCCCTCCCGTGGAGGCAGCACCATGGCCGGGGCACCGGTGTTTTGGTGTAGGGCTGTGGGACATCTGCGTGTCCCAGCATGCAGGGGCTGTGCTGGACCAGGCTTTAGCAGCACCAGGAGCTGGAGAAGGGAGCTGGCAGCTGGAGGGACACGAGGTGCAGCGGTGAGGGGCCGAGCGTGGCTCCCACCGCAGGAAAGCTGTGGCCGGGCAGAGCTCAGTGAACCGTGCCGGTGCAGAGGGGACAGTGTCACACGGGCTCGGGGCCGCTCCCATCTCCCCGCACACCTTTGTGCCAGCGAGATGGGCAGAGCTGGCGGGTGCCCGCAGCCCCGTGGTGTCGCTGGCTGCCGGCGCCGGCCGCTCACCTCCTTTCTGCCTTGCCCTTTGCAGAGGAGGAGCAGGGAGCAGCGCCGGGCAGGGGCCCTGGCAGCGCATCGGCGGAGAGCCCGGGCGGAGGGCGACACCCCGGCCAGCCCACGGAGCCAGAGGGACCCACCGGTGCCCCAGCAGGTGACACGGAGCCTCCCGAGGGCTTTCCTCGTCCGCCCAGCCCCGTCGCCCTCACGCAGCGCCCAGACCGTCCGCGGGATGCCTTGGGGCGGCCGGCCCGCCCTGCCAGCCCTGGGCCACCCGGGCACCGCATGACATGGCCAACCAGTGCCGCTTCTGCCACCTCGACAGAGAGCCGAGAACCCGGCGGGACCCCCGGCCGCGGGCACAAGTCCGGCGGGGCGAGCACCCCCCTTTCTGCCGCTGAGGACGCCGAGCTCTCCGGAGACGTGGTGGAAAGCCCTGGGGCATCCCCGCTGCCTCCTGCGCCCTCGCAGACGCAGGAGGAGGGAGAGGAGCAGTCGGGAGCCGCGTGGCTCCCCTCGCCTGCGGCCCCGGGGGACCGCAGCACTGTCCCCGCAGTGACACCCTGGCACACGGAGCCGCCTGGCAGCAGCAGCGCACCGGCCCTGGCAGGAGAGGAGGCTGCGCCGCCACCGTCTGCTGAGGAAGAGGAGGAGGAGGAAGAGCAACCCGCTCCCTCCATTGCCACCGTGGAGGGTTTCCTTGCAGCCGTTCCCGGAGAAGCAGGTGGGACCCGCAGGGATGGCCTCAGCTCTCCCCGCACTGACACCTCTGGGGTGATCCTGCCGGGGACCCCGCTGGGCGACCCAGCCCCCAGCACGGCCGTGCCCCTGCCCGCCCTGCCCACCGAGCGGGCCAGCGTCGGGGCGGGCTCCTGCTCTGCCCGGGGTCCCTGCCGTGCCACCCTTGCCCTCGGGGCAGCCGTCCTGGCTGCTCTGTGGCACTAGAGATAGGCAACACCTTTCCTTCACGCTGTGCTTCCCTCTGTCTGTCTGTCCGTCCGTGTCTCCTCTCTCTCTCTCCTCCTCAGCTGGGTAAGGGAAGGTTACAGGTCTGGAGAAGCACATATTTGTCAAACAAATTGGTCTGATCTCTGCATGCACTTAAATCTCTTCTACTTCTGTGAAGTGTTTTAATGACTGTTTCCATGAAAAAGCCCAATAAGCGAAAGGCGGCCCCAGTCCCTGCTCTGACTAACCGTGGTACTAATAAAGGGAATTAAAAGCTTTGTAGAACAAGCATCTCGGCGAGCTCTTCCCTTCGTCCTTGCGCCTGCTGCCCCTGCGCCTCTCCCACTGACGAACTAATCCCCCGATCCCGGCCCCGCCCCCGGGAATGGGGTGGAAGGGACCCGTGGGGGGGCTGGGGCTGCTTTGTACCCTCCACGTGGCCCCCCGGGACTGACCCTGTGCTGCCCTGGGAGGAGGGGTGAGGGCTGGACGCTGCATGGCACGAGCAGGGGGAGACATGGGGGCACTGACGGGTCATGGGGTGCAGAACCCCACCAAGACCACCCTGCCTTGTGCAGCTCTCAGCGGCCAAGCACTCTGAAATCACTGCAGTCCCCTGCAGACCACATCCCCCAGTCCCCCAGACGGGGCTGGGATGGGTGAGCAGAGGGAACACGACCTGCTGTGGGTGGGTGGCACCCACCAGCCCCTCTCTGCCCTCCCCGGGGTGATCCCAGCCCTGATGCCCATCCCGCTGCCAATCCCCTGCCACCTCTCCCCATCCCGCTCCCTGCAAGGGAATCTGCAGCAGAGGGGGGGTCTCTGCCTCCCTCCCTGGTCTGGCAGTGCCCTGCCCAGTCCCATGGCACGAAGGAGGCTCTGTGGAGGGTGGCCAGACCCCGTGGGGTGCCTGCCTTTGCCTTGGCAAGGAGAGATGGCCAGGAAGAGCCAGCCATGTGACATTAGGGCCCTGGATCACTCATCCTGTTCCCTGCCTCGCTCTGCTGGGGATGAGCTGCACACCCCGAGCGAGCCACCAGCACCTCGTGGGGAGGTGACGCTCCCTGGGGAGGGGTGAGGGTGGCAGCATCACCCTTGTCACATCTCCACGAGCCAAGCACCATAAAACGGGGCATGATTAGGCTGGAGTGGGTGAAGGACTCCTTTGAGTGTGCCCTGGGCTGGTGCTGGCAGCAGCCCTTTGTCACGCTCTGGAGCTGGGCTGGGAGCACACGCTGTGCTCTGGGTGCGTTAATGACCGTAACGGGCTCCTGGGGAAGGGCTGCATGAGTTATCAGCCTTGGCCAGGCTGGAGGGCACACCAGAGGGACAGGCCTGCAGTCACCTTGCCGCCAGGCCAAGGACACGTGGCTGAGATGTCTTTTATGGTCTGCGTGCTTCCCTCCCAAAAAACTGCAGGGGAAAGCAGCAGCTGGCCCTGGGCAGAGGGAGTGGGCCAGGGGCTGGTGTGGCAATGAGCCCAGTGAAGGGGTGATAAAAACATCCAGATCTCATCTCTGTCCCCCAGGGGAGGCCAAAATGCCAGGTCTGGCCAGCTCTGGGCCAGGGCTGCTGAGCTGTTGGTGGAAAGGAGGTGTGGGATTGCTCCAGGCACATCCTGGTGCACCTGAGACCTTCACCCGCCCCACAGCTGGCGGCCCCGGGAGCCAGCTCAGAGACCTGGCTGCTGTGGGACGCTGCAGGGACCAGGCTGTGGCACTGCTGGGCACCGAGGAGGTCCCTGAGCACGGCTGCGTGTGCCTTGCAGGTGGCTGTGTCCCCAACCCCTGCCTGAACGGAGGGACCTGCGTGGAGGACGGCGCCCAGCTCACCTGCCTGTGCCTGCCTGGCTACGGAGGCAGCAGCTGTGAGAGACGTGAGTCCCCTGGGTGCCACCCTGGCCACGCTGCCCAGCTCCTGCTGCTGAACCAGCAGCCCAGGAGACACCAATCAGGAGTTTGGGGTGAGTTGGGCTCCATCCTGACCCTCTCCTCTCTCCCCTGACGTGGCTCAGCCCTGCGGAGGTGCAGCCCCGGCTGGGACAGCTTCCAGGGAGCCTGCTACAGGCACTTCTCCACCCGGAGGAGCTGGGAGGATGCAGAGAGTCAGTGCAGGCACTACGGGGGGCACCTGGCCACCATCCTGACCCCCGAGGAGCAGGACTTCATCAACGGTATGTGACAGTGCTGCAGCCTCCTCCTGTGCCCTTCAGAACCTGCAGTGCTGGGCTGGGAGCTTGGAACAAGGCAGAGCCCAGCCCCGCAGGGCTGGATGGACACACGGACATGCCAGAAGATGGATGGTCCATGCAGAGACAGGTTCAGTCCTTGAGGGGCTGGGATGTGTCCAGAGAAGGTAACAGAGCTGGGGAAGGGGCTCTGGAGCACCTGAGGGAGATTGGAGGGGCTCATCCTGGAGAAAAGGGGGCTCAGGGGGGACCTTCTCACTTTCTACAATTCCCTGACAGGAGGCTGGAGTCACTTTGGGGTCGGGCTCTGCTCCCAGGGACAAAGGGACAGCACCAGAAGTTGCACCACGGGAGGGTTAGGTTGGATATTAGGGAAATTCCTTGATGGAGAGGCTGCCCAGGGGAGTCCCCATGGCTGAAGGAATTTAAGATGTGGCATTTAGGGACAGAGGTGCCCTGGGCAGTGGGGAAATGGTTGGACTCAATGATCTTGCAGGCCTTTTCCAAAAAAATCCCACGGTCCAGTGATGGCTGGACAGACTGGCAGAGGGTTGGGTGTGTAAATTTGAAGGCAAAGCCATAACGTGCCTGAAATCAGCCTTGGAGGGATGGGGGGAAGGCAGAGGGAGGCAGAGCAGGGGACAAGTGCCATGGGAATGGGACAGAGAGCAAAGAGGCCTGAAGGAACACGAGGGTGAAGGAGGAAGGGGCAGGGACAGAGACCTCACAGGAAGATGCAGGGACATAAGGGGACAGGCAGGGAGCTACAGGGCCTGGCAGGGACTGGCTGGACCAGAAAAGGAACTGGTAGAGCCAGGCAGGGACTGATGCAGACAGGTGGGGACCTGCAGGGACAGGTGGGGACAGGTGGAGACAGGCAGGGACAGGTGGGGACTGGCAGGAACCTGCAGGGACAGGTGGGGACAGGGGGGGACATGTGGCGACCTGCAGGGCCAGTTGGGGACCAGCAGAATCAGGTGGGGACAAGCGGGGACAGGTGGGGACATGTGGGGACCTGAAGGGACAGGTGGGGACTGGCATAGCCAGGTAGGAACCGGCAGGGACAGGTAGGGACAGGTGGGGACATGTGGCGACCTTCAGGGCCAGTTGGGGACCAGCAGAACCAGGTGGGGACAAGTAGGGACAGGTGGGAACAGGTGGGGACCGGCAGGGACAGGTGGGGACAGGCAGGGACTGGTGGGGACCAGGAGGGACAGGTGGGGATAAGGGGGACAGGTGGGGATAAGGGGGGAGATGCTGGGACCTGCAGGGACAGCTGAGAACC
>WBNO01007205.1:579106-589757 GCA_013400575.1 Peucedramus taeniatus | reverse complement strand
CCCACAGGGTGTCCCAAACAGCCCACAAGCCTCATGGGGTGGGACACGGGCACCCTCTCCATCAGGTGATGCACCAAGAACCCACACCCAGCTCTACCAGAGGACGCACGAACCACCCAAAACCGCTGGGAGACCACCCCTCCTACCCCGCCTCCAGCTCTCTCTGCCCAGCTGATGAGGACCCCACCGTGTCCCCTCTGCCCAGCCCGGGGTCCTCACTTCCCCACGAAGCAGTAGGTGCCGTAGGTCCTCATCTCCTTGCTGGGGAAGCCGAAGCTGCGCACGCCGGGGTCGGGCAGGCCGCCGCAGCGCTGCCGGGGGGTGGTGATGGGGTAGCGGACGCTGCCATCCGCCAGCCACCCCCCGTCACAGCGATCCAGCTGCGAGAACTTCCAGGCGGAGTAGAGCTGGCCCACCTTGGCAAGGGTGGCACCGTGGTTGCGACACGCCTGTCCCGCCTCCTTGAAGTTCAGGTGGCCCCGGATGAAGTAGACCTGGCCTGGGGGATGGAGGGGGGACAGCGCAGGTGAGCATCCTCCCTGCAAACAGCCCGCTGCAGATCCGGGCGGGCGGCAGGGCTGAGAAGGACAGGGGAACGCGGCACTACCTTGAAGGGCAGAGGTGAAGCAGAAAGCATCGAATCTGTCCTTCTGCTTGTCCCTGGCGCCATAGGTGCGGACACCGGGCAGGAGGAGGCGGCCGCCGCACGGCTCCCGCGAGTTGATGATGGGGTAGTGGACGGTCCCGTCCAGGATCCAGCCGGCGTTGCACCAGTCCAGACCCTCCGTCCAGGCTGTGGGGCGAGAGGCAGCTCAGCACTGCTGCTTCCCTCCTCCCCATCCCCAGACAGGAGTGGTTTTGGGCTGAAGAGGGTTTTTTTGGAATGCTTCACCTTTGTACAGCTGCTGGTAGGTGGCGAGGCGGGAGTCCTGCTGCTCGCAGGCTCGCTTGGCTTCGTGGTAGTTGAATTTGTAGCGCCCGTTGCTGGGCTGGTAAGGGAAGACAACGCCTGGAGGGACACAGACAGGGTGAGGGCAATGCTCTCCCCAAGGAGGCTTTGACTTAACACCCTGTGGATGTGACAGCCTGGTCAGAGAGCGAGAAAACGAGATAAGTTTTCCTCACAGTGGACTTGTGAGACCTTTCAGAGAGTTGTAGAGAAACGATGATAACTTGGTATTATAAACAATCTGCAGGTGGTGTTTTCCTACTCTGTTTTCCTGTTCTTCTCAAGGATTGTTTGTGAGGAAGGTGTTTTTGTTAATTAGAAAGTATTGGAATGGTCTATAAAGGAGAGGAATTTTTGCATTAAAGCTGCTGCTGTGCAAACCAGCCTTCTTGGAGTCTGTGCCATTTTCTTACTCAACAATGACAACACCCCTGGGGACTCAGTGCTGAATTTAAGGCTGGGGAATGGCGATGCAATGGGGGTGGAGGCAGAGAGCCACACGCTCCACTCCAGCTGAGCATCCTCCTCCTGCCACATCCCCCATGGATGTACTGTAGCAGCCACAGGGCCTGCAAGGCCTCCCTGGCAGTCAGTTGCCTAAGACAGGAAATGCCTAGTCAGGATGACTGGACCAAGAGACCTCTCTTCCACCTCGGACCCTCGTTAGCTCTCTGAAAGACCATAGGTCATATCCACCTCGACCCTTACTATGGGACTGTTTCCCAAAACCCACATACCCTATATAAACCCCTGCCTCTGCCCAGCTCAGCAGAAGAGCTGTCCTGGTCGCCCTTTGCAGTGGTTGCCAATAAAGACACATCTGTAGAACCTCATACAGCCTTCTCCTCTCTCTCCCTGCATCTGCTGAGGCACTTAGCAAGCAAAGAGCTGAAATCACCAAAGAGCTGAATTCACCAAAGAGCTGAAATCACTTCAGAGCTGAGCTGCTTGCTAAGGTCACCTGTGGCTGGGAGCCTGCCTGGGGCACCTGGACAGGTTGTGCTTAGCGGGGCTCCTCTATCCAGGACACCAATGGCAGCAGGAGTCAGACAGACCCCGAAAACCCAGACCGTTCTAATGTACCCCACGCTCACCCTCAAGGTGCAGAGTGAGCGAGATGCTCTCATCCTCCAGCCCGTTGATCAGCTGGCAATGGTAGCACCCCATATCCCCTAGGGATGTTCCCCACGCTCACCCTCAAGGTGCAGAGTGAGTGAGATGCTCTCATCCTCCAGTCCGCTGATCAGCTGGCAATGGTAGCACCCCATATCCCCTAGGGATGTTCCCCAAGCTCACCCTCAAGGTGAAGCATGAGTGAGATGCTCTCATCCTCCAGCCTGTTGATGAGCTGGCAGCAATAGCTCCCTTCAGTCCCCCAGGGATGTTCCCCACGCTCACCCTCAAGGTGCAGAGTGAGCGAGATGCTCTCATCCTCCAGCCCGTTGACGAGCTGGCAGCGGTAGCGCCCCTCATCCTCCAGCGCCACGTCGGTGATGGTGAGCGAGGCGTCGTAGCGGTGGCTGTGCCGCAGGCGCACCCGCGGGCTCAGAGGCCCGTAGTTCTTGTGGAACAGCCCATTGGTGATGATGATGACGCTCTCCCCGTAGTTGGCCGGCTCCACCTTGCTCCACTTGACGCGGTAGTTGCGGGGCAGGGCGCGCAGCACGCAGGGCAGGGTGGCCGTGGCGCCGCGCTGCGTGTGCACCGTGGGGTGCAGGGGCTCCAGCAGGTACTGCAGATGCAGGGGAGCTGCAGCCCCCCGGGGAAGCCTCAGCACCATCCCTCCGACACCCCCCCGAGCACCCTCAACCCTCACCAGTGTCTGATGGTTTCTATCATCCATCCTGGCTCCTCTTCATCTCTCCTGCACCTTCAGGAGGCACAGCTCAGCCCCTGGCCTGGCTGGACCCGCCCAGCATCACCTCCCCTCTCCAGCACCAACTGCAAACCCCAGTGCCCAGTCCTCCCTGCAGGCCCTGTTCCCTACCTGGGCTCCACATCTTGCCCCCCAGACCCTGCTCCCCAAAGGGGCTCCACATCCTGCCCCAGACCCTGCTCCCTACAGGGGCTCCACATCCTGCCCCAGACCCTGCTCCCTACCTGGGCTCCACATTCTGCCCCAGACCCTGCTCCCTACCTGGGCTCCACATCCTGCCCCACAAGCCCTGCTCCCTACAGGGGCTCTACGTCCTGCCCCAAAGCCCTGTTCCTTACACAGGCTCCACATCCTGCCCCAGGCCCTGTTCCCTACCTGGGCTCCACATCCTGCCCCAGGCCCTGCTCCCCAAAGGGGCTCCACATCCTGCCCCAGGCCCTGCTCCCTACCTGGGGTCCCTGTTGGCCGCTGGAAGATGCTGGATGCTGGGGGTGCTGCCAGGAGCCAGAGGCAGCCGAGCAGGAGCAGCCTGTGCATCCTCAGAGCCGGGGGCAGGACGGAGCCTGGGGGGAGCACAGGGGTGAGGGACATGCAGTGGGACACACTCCAGCTTTGGTGGGGCCTGGAGGATGTGGCTCTGCCCTGAGGGGTCTCTCTGACATTTGCTGTGCAGAGGGGACATGGCTTGCAGGACACTGACCCCACGGACTGTGCCAACCCTCCTTCCTGGCACGCCCCCGGTCTCTTACCGTCCCCAGACATGTCCTTCGGGGAGCCACCTTGCCCATCCACTTGCCCACGTGCTGCCCCAGCTCCTGCTGCTTCCCTCCTCGGTCATAAACACCCCATGGTGGGGCCAAGGGTCCTGGGAAGGCCGGACCTGCGCCACGAGGAAGAGGTGACACGGGGACACAGGGACACAGGGACACGGGAGGTGGCGAGCAGGCGCTCCCAGCCAGCCCCTTCCCTGTCACCGTGCTGGGGCGGGCGCTGTCCTGGCAGCCCCGTGGCCCCGCGGGCCCTTGATGCCCGCTCCCATGGTGCCGGCCGTGCCCTCGCTCCCTGCCCTGTCACCGTCTCTTCCTGCTTTCTTCTCTTTTTTTTTCCCCCCTCCAACACCTCCCCGAGGAGCGCACAGGGAGGAGGAAGCACAATTTCCCATTGTGAGTGTCTTTCTCTTTATTGTTCTGCTCGGCAAAACACAGTGTGCCCGGGTAACAAACATCCCTTTATCTGCAGGCCACAGCTTTGGGAATTCAGGGAAAACGACAGTTCTGCATCGGGCTCCAGCAGCCTCTTGGGCTGGGAAAGCCCCCCCGTGCTGGGACGGGGCTCTCTAATCCCACAGACAGCAGGGATATGGTTAATTTTATTCCCCTCTTGTCACCCTGGGACGACACAAGAAGGACACAGAGCAGCTCTGGTCAAAGCAAACTAAAAAACTCTTTATTAAAACACCTAACTCCATATATATATCTTTTTGAAATGCCAGTGTCATTGGAGGGTGACAGTGCCACCTTCTCAATGTCACTGGGCAACCCAACTGTCCACCAGGTTGCTCGTTCTCTATAAAAGAATGTAAAACAATAAGTTATTTACATAAAGTACATTTAAAAAATTGTGTAAAGAATGCAAACATCAGGAGGCTTAGTAAAACTTAAGAAAATCAGGACGACACCCTCTCCCTGATGAAGGGATGATGTTCCCACCCCTTGAGGCTCTGGAGGGTTGTGCAAGGAGGGTGCCCCACCACTGGATTTATCCTGCCCTCCAAAAAGGCATCGGCGAGGCTTCCCCATCATCCCCTCGAGCCAGGAGCAAAGCACAGGCACACAGTGGTGCTGACACAACTTCTTTCTCTCCCAGGGTCCATCTCCAAGGCTGGAGGAAGCTCTTCTCAAAGGAAGCAGAAGACAAGCAGTGACTGTCCCCAACACCACCCTGGCCTCACCATGGCACACCCAGCACAGCAAGCAGCCCCTCCTGGGGAGAAAGGGATCTGGGTGGATGTTGAATCCCCAGGCCCTCGTCCCCCACCTGCTCCCCACTGCTTCCAGCCTCTTTTCAACAAGGGGCATCAATTTTGATGCCAGCAGGCTGCACTGGAAGCCTTCATCCAGCTCAGAATGGTCAGAGTTTTGGCTCACTGTGATGAGCAAAAGGTGCCCGGAGCTTTGCTCTCCCCGGGCTGAGGGAGGCTAAACTGGAACAGCAGCACTGCAAGCTCCTCCCTCGCAGCTCCCCACGGTTATCGGGTGGGTCCGAGGCTCTTCAGAGTCTGTCATCTCCCTCCCTCACACTTCCTGTGCC
The DNA here is from genome assembly GCA_013400575.1 of Peucedramus taeniatus. Lineage (NCBI taxonomy): Eukaryota > Metazoa > Chordata > Aves > Passeriformes > Fringillidae > Peucedramus > Peucedramus taeniatus. The sequence goes on along the minus strand of WBNO01007205.1, from coordinate 584,622 downwards.
CACGGCTGCAGAAGCACATCCTGTTCTCCCCCAGCAGCAGATCGGGGCTCTTGGCTGCAGGGTGCTGATTCCCAGCTCTGTGCTATCATGTTTCTCACATTTTTCCCAAATGAAGGCACCAGCTACAGTCCCCAGCCCTCACAAAACCACAGCCCGAAGCAGAACACTAAAGTGACTCACCCCTCTTCCCATCCCGTTAGCATCAGGGCATGACCCCAGCCCACCACTGCTTATCTGAGTTCAGAGCTTGGCCCAGTGCTGTGGGAAGGAGTCACCCAAGTCACTTCCCAAACACACACTGTGTAACTTCTCTGCTCCTTGTCTCTTCTCCCTTTTTGGGATCTGCACCCACTCTCCAAACACCTCTGCAGAAGCAGAGGCAGCCAAAAAAAAGCCAAGGAACCCCTTGTGCTCAGCTCCCCCAGCTCCTGGCGTGGGCTCCATCAGGAGCCTCTGACTCTGCTCCTTGGTCTAATTTTTCAAAGCTCAGATTCTCCTTCTCCCCTCTCGACCCCACAGGAAACCTCACCCCAAAGCCCCCTGAACACTTGATTTTCCAGGGAATTTGAGCCTAGCCTTGCCGAGCCAGCACCTCCACAGCAGATCAGCCCCACCACACTAGAGCATCACCCTCCACCTCCTCTGCCTGACCCAGTCCCGAAAAACACCGTGTTCCTACAACACAGAGTTGGAAACCTCATGCATCCCCCCCAGAGCTCCTGCCCACCCCAAATCCTCCCAGCAGAGAGGGACACTGACCCCACACAGCCCAACACACTTCCCAGCACAGCGCCTGGAGCCACCTGATGAGGCAACGCCAGGTGTGGAGGTGTGCCAGGGCATCCAAGCCCGAGTTTCCGCGTTGGCAGCGCTGTCCCGCTCCCGACAGTCCCTTCGAGGTGCGGGAGGCCGGGCAGGACCTGGCAGCCACCCCGGCAGGCGGGGTTTGCAGTCCCGGCGGGGCTCTCCCCATGCACCCCCTTTGCAGGGGTTCACCTGCCCCGGCTGCCCCCCGACATGGCTGATCACGCAGCCGCCTCCAGGCTCCGGCTCTCCGGGCTGTGCTTCCTCCTGCAAATGCTCAACATCCTCCTGTTCGCCGTGTTCGTGCGGTACAGCCCCGAGGGCAGCCCCGGCCGGTGCCCCCCGCAGCTGAACTGCAGCCGGAGGAAGCAGGACTCGGCTTTCCAGCAGCCCCGTGAGTACCCCCATGCCCGTGGGTGCACGGAGCCCTTCTGCTCAGGGGATGGCACCGGGTGTCACCGCTCAGGCTGTCCTTCTGTCACACGCTCCAGAGTTTACAGAGTGGGAGCATCGAGCTGCAGGGTTGGGGTGCTGGTGATTCCCAGAGGGGGTAAAGCAGACATGCTGCAAGGATTTCTGAAATGCTTGGACAGAGCCGGTCCCAAAAGAGGGAAATCTGGGTCTGGGACAGGTGTCAGAGCAGTGGAGCTCAGAAGGGATGACAGAGTGCAGTGAAAAACTGGGGATCATCCCCATCATGCCTGGTACCGAGCACAGCAGCTGGTCCTGGCACTTTGGGGTCTGCAGAGCTTCCCACTGACCAGCGGGAGTTTGCAGTGCCGGGGGATTTACACCGAGCAGCTTCCAGGGAGGATTTGGCTCTCTGGGTGCTACCACAGGGTCCAACAGAGGGCTGGGGGTCTGCCCTGCGTGAGGAGGAGCATCCTGCTGCATGCTGGGCATCACTGCAGAACTCCTGCCGGGATCAGGGGCTGCCCCTCGCTTTTCTGAGCCACAGACAGGGTGGTCAATGGGAGAGGAGCTCCAGAGTGCCCCGGCCGAGAGGGGGAAGCGAGTGGAGCCGCTGGGCAGGGAGCTGGCAGCCGGCAGCCGGCAGGTTTTCCCGGTTTCACCGCCCACGTAACCCCACCCAGGCAGTGACTCACGGAGGAGGCCGGGCCACAGCTGTCAGCTGGAGGGGTGCAAAGGGCAGCCAGCCCGAGCAAGAATCAAACCCCCCATCCTCTGGTTTGCTATCAAATGGTACCAGACTGATCCAAATTCCCTGCTTATCCTTCCTCTCTCCTCATCCTGTGAATTGGGACATAGTGCTTTCAGGGGCAGCAGTGAGGTCCCAGGGGTGCTGACATCTCAGAGCCATCTTCATGCTGGTCTGGTGGGTGCAGACAGCTCTCGGCCACCCCAGGAGGTTCCGTGCTGTGGGGTGAACGTCCTGAGATATCTGCACAGGGCAGCTGCAGATGGGGTGGCCAGGAGCTGCTGCAGAGAGTCACAGCAGGCAGGGGTGGCTGTACCTGTCCCTGGCACTGCAGATCTCCAGGGAAGATCTTCCACCATGGCTCCAGACTCACATCAAGTGGAGCGAGCCCTCAGCTCCCCAAACCCTGCTAGAGCAGGGGGTGTCTTAGCCCTGTGTGAGTCCCCTGGGGACCAGCAGGAGGGTGGCTCCCTGCCCTCAGCACCTCCAGACCATCCTTGTGCCTCTCCTCCAGCAGATTTTCAGAATGTCCATGTCCAAGTGCTCCTCAGCTTCGGGCTCCTGGTGGCGTTCCTCAGCCGCTACGGGCCGGGCAGCGCGGCCATCAGCATCCTCATCACAGCCTTTGCCATCCAGTGGGCTGTTCTGATCCAGGGCATGTTTCACTTCTTCCTCAATGGCAAAATTTACGTGGGAGCTCAGAGGTAAGGCAGGAGGGAGCCGCTGCTGCCCGGGCAGCTCAGCCCAGCCCAGCCCTGGCACACTGGCTCCCTCCTCTGTAAAACTCCTGCTCTGCTTTGGAGGAGGATTTTGAAGACAAGAGGGACAGGGTTGTTTGAGTATCGCCCTGGCAAGGGCCGTGTAAGTATTGCCAAGGCATTTAGGGGGGCACTCTGGCCCCACCTGCCTCAAGCCCAGCCATCTCTTTGTCACCAGCATCACAAAGCTCTGCCCGTTCAGCTTGCAGGAGCAGTGGGGCTGCAGGCTCAGCTCCTGATCCCTCCCAGCTCTCCCCAGCCCCTGTGCTCATCCCTGGCAGTGCCAGCTCTAGTCCCTCACTCTTCCTCTCCTCCCCAGCATGGTCAGTGCTGACTTCTGCACCGCAGCTGTTCTGATCTCCACGGGAGCTGTTCTAGGCAGGGTAAACCCTGTGCAGATGCTGCTGCTGGCCCTGCTGGGAGTCACCCTGTGCACTCTCAATGAATACATCCTGCTCAGTCTCATGGGGGTGAGTCACCCACTGGGGAGACAACAGAAAGGGAGTGGCCCTGGGTTTGGGCTCCTCATGTCAAGTTCTGCCTCATCTGGAGAGGCAAATCCCTTATCCCCACTTCCTCCACATACTTCCCATATTTTCCATACTTTCCACACTCCCTAGGTGAGTGACAGTGGACGCTCCTTGACCGTCCACACCTTTGGTGCTTATTTCGGCCTGATGGTTTCACGGGTCTTGTACCAGCCCCACAAGGACAAGAGGAGGAGGGAAGAGCAGCAGGATAAGGGGCACCAGACGGATGTCTTTGCTGTGGTTGGTATGGAGCTCGAATCCTACAACACCTAGAGCTGCTGGTGGAAGGGTTGTCACCAATATGAGGATAGTGAGGCTGTGGCTTTCACCAGGAGATTGCTGCAGACCATCAAGGCCAGATGTCCTCCACCTCCCCAGAGACCTGTCGTGGGGCTGCACCACCCTCTCCTAGAAAAAGCTTTTCTTTGTGTTCTGCCTGAATCTCCTTGCTGCAAGCTGTGGTCTCGTGCATCTCTTGGCACTCACAAGAAGTTTCTGTCCCACAAGGGATCAAGTCCAGCACCAAGACCTGTTCTATTCCCTGCAGGAACCATCTACCTGTGGATCTTCTGGCCCAGCTTCACCTCCACCACCACTGTCCATGACAACGCCGAGAACTGGGCAGTGCTCAACACCTACTTTTCACTGGTGGCAAGCACCGTGTCCACCTTCATCCTCTCTCCTGTCCTCTACGAGGAGAGCACCCCGAGGATGGTAGGTCCTCTCCTGGGACAAACTCAAGCTTCATGCCCTTCCCACACCCTTCCCTGTAGGAATAGTAAGCCTGAACATACCCAGGGCAAAAGGGGAGGCCTGTTAGGCTTTTTTAGGTTGATCTCTGAGGAAGACAAGCCCCCTCCCAGTCCCATGCTGATGCTCTCCATGGAGCCAGTCCCCCTGACCGTGTGCTGCTCCATCAGGTTCAGATCCAGGATGCCACCCTGGCTGGCATGGCCATGATGGGTATGGCTGGGGAGATGCTGGTCACCCCCTTTGGAGCCCTCATCGCAGGGTTTCTGGTTGGCCTGATCTCCCCGCTTGGCTTCAAATTCTTCACGGTGAGTCACCTTGGGACAGCCGAGGACGCTGATCCCAGGTCAGGGGATCAAACACGGGGCTGCAGCACAGCCTCCCTGGGCAGCTGAGCCCCAGCCCAACACCAGCTCTTCCCTGTGCTCTCCCCAGCCCGTTCTACACTCCAGGCTGAAAATCCAGGACACGTGTGGGGTTCACAACACCCATGGGCTGCCTGGGGTACTGGGGGCCTTGCTGGGGACACTGCTGACGCTGCTGGCCACCGCAGACACTTATGGTTACAGGTGAGAGGAGCCACAATCGGGGATGCCAGTGCCCGGATGCACCAGGCTGGGGCCACCACGACCCCTGAGATCAGGGCTGCTCCACTCACCCTGTTCCAGCAGCCCTTGAAAGGCTTTACCCAGAGCCATGAGCCTGGGACAAGCTCCCAAAAGCCTGTCCCCTGTCTGGCATGCAGGCTGGAGCTTGTGTTCCCACTGGTGGCCCAGGGCAGCCGGACAGTCACTGACCAAGCATTCATCCAGCTCAGTGCCCTGCCCCTCACCCTGCTGCTTGCAACGCTTGGGGGCTGCATCACGGGTGAGTTTTACCTCCAGCGCAGTGGGATGGAGGCTGTGAGGGCCAGGGGAATTGATGAGTTTGGGGTGAAAGGGCAGGAGCAGCCCCAAAGCAAAGCATCCCCATCAGGCAGGCCGGGCAGAGCCCAGGGGTGTTCTGCAATGTGCAAACCCAGCGGAGGTCAGGGCTACCCCCGGGGCCAGGGCTCTCCTTGGGGCTGGGTTTCCCACGTGGGGCCGGGGCTATCCATGGCCTTTACTCCCCTCTGGCTGGGGGTCACCCCTGGCCGTGCTCCCCCTGGTCGGTGCTGCCCCCCGCTCCGTGCTCGCCGCCGTGTCCGGGGCTCCCCTCGGGGTTGGGGCTTTCCTCAGGTCCATGCTCCTCCCGGGATCTCGGCTCCCCGCTGGGCTCTGGGCTGCCCCTGGGTTCCGGCTCCCCCCAGTCTGTGCTCCCTCCTGCTCCGTGCTCCCCCCGGTCCGGCTCCCCGCTGTGTCCGGGGTTCTCCTCAGGGTTGAGGCTTTCCCCAGGTCCGTGCTCCTCGCGGGGCCAGGGCTCCCCCTGGGTCTCGGTTCCTCCCGGGCTCTGGGCTCCCCCCGGTCCCGGCTCCCCCCGGTTCCGGCTCCCCCCGATCCCAGCTCCTCCCGGCTCCCCCCGGTCCCGGCTCTCCCC
>WBNO01007205.1:555086-579038 GCA_013400575.1 Peucedramus taeniatus | reverse complement strand
GGTCCCGGCTCCTCCCGGTTCCCCCCGGCTCCCCTCGGGTCCCGGTTCCCCCCGGTTCCCCCGGTTCCCCCCGGCTCCCCCCGGTCCCGGCTCCCGCCGCCCGCCCGGCGCTGCCGCTAGATGTCAGGGGAAGCCCGGGCAGCGGCCGCCCCGCTCTCAGACGCCCTCGCCCGGCTTTCGATGTCCTCAGGAGCCGTCCTGAAAATCAAGGTGCTGAGGTGTTCCCCGGACGGGCAGTACAAGGAAAACTCCGTCTTGCGGGAGGTAAAGCTGGGGAAATGTTGGTGAAAAGGAGTTTATGTGTCTCAGGCAGCAGCAGGGGTTGGATATTTCCCCCCAGCTGTTGGTTGCCTCCCTCCTCTTGCAGCAGCATTTAGGGCTGGAGGGCTGCAGTGAATGCCCCTGGCCATGGACTCAGAGAATCCCTGACTCGTTTTAGGTTCTAAAGCACCAAGCCCTCTAAAAGCACCAGGTCCAACCGTTCCAGTACTGCCAAGCCCACCATTAACCGTGTCCCCAAGGGCCACATCCCTGTTAAATCCCTCCAGGGGTGGTGACTTTACCACTCCCCTGGGCATCCTGTGCCAGCCCTGGACAATTCCAGAGAAAGAATTTCCCCCAATATTCCAGCTAAACCTTCCTGGTGCCACTCGAGGCCATTTTTTCCTGCCCCAATGTGCCCTGAGAAGGGCCCACTTCTGCCCCTCTCATGTCTCTGGTGCAGGTGGCTGAGGAAGAATGTGACCCCAGTGCAAGTGGAAAGGAGGAGTTGGGCATCAGCACCTTGGTGTAACGACCCCAAAACCTCTCTGAGGTCCTGCACCACCAGTGGTCTGTCATGGCCAGTGCCAGCTGGCTTCTGGCAGCCTGAACTTCCCAGCAGGAGCCAGCTGCTGGTCCCAAACCGTTTGGGAGCAGCTGGGTGTCCACAGGCCTTTGCAGGGTGAAGAGGTGCTGCAGTGTCCCAGTGCTTGCTGTGGGAGCAACACGGCTCTTGCTGCCAGGGTCACCTCAGGGTGTCCAGGCTTGGCTCAGCCACTTCCTCTCCCTGCTCCTTGCCTCAGTTTCCCCATCAGCTGCTCTCTGGAGCAAGGCAATGGGGAGAGGAGGGATGACTGTGCTGGGGAATGGGCACAGGAGGCTGAACAGAAAGCAGCAAAGACTTTGTACAGACATTTCTGCGCACAACAATTAAAATATATGGATTTTTTTTTTTTTTTTTTTGTAGCTTCAGGATTTGCCCCTGAATTCTCATGGCACCTGCCCAGCTCTGCTGGCTGTTTCCTTCAGGTGTCATCCAGGGAGGAAGGCAAAGCCCCTCAGTTTGCCCTGCACCCCAAACACTGATGCCCATTTGTTGGGTTTCATGGGTTGTGCCACCCGCCTGAGGACGGTGCAGTCTCTGGAGTGTGGGACAGCACCCAGGGGCAGGAACAGGGTGATACCGGGGTCCCCAGCACAGGGGTGACCCCTGCCTTCCCCTGACCACTCCTCACCTTCACCAGTGGCTCCTCTCAACACATCAATGCCCCCAGCACTCAGCCCCGCTGTGACAGAGGCAGCACCCAGAACCCCGGCCCCACATCCCCCTGCAAAGAGGCTGCCACCCCACCTGGGAGCAGACTGGAACACCCTGGGAATGCTCGAGGGAACCCACAGACAGTCCTGCAGCGACTGGAGCAGGGCACAGCTCCACAGGACTCCCAGAGGAGTAATGGTGGATGTGTTGGGGCTCCCCGATGGGGGGGATACCTTGGGGTCCCATCTCCCCTGAGCCTGGGGTGGCTGCCAGACACTTTCACACTTCCCGTGCCAGACTGGAACTCACCATGTGGGATTCCAGCAGGCACAGGTGTCCCCAGCTGCCACCATCCCTGAGGAGGGGACCACAGCCCCACCCCACGCAGGGGGACAGGGGATGCAGGGCCAGCACAGCAAAGTTTGGGGCAAATGCTTTGCTACCCAACCAGAACAGCCACAGGTGGGACCCTTTTGTTCTGATATCTGCTGCTGTTGAAGCACACAGGTTTCCTTTAACTGACTGGACAAAAAATGCCAAAAGGTTAATGAAAAGCATTTGTTTGCAAGTGATCACAAAAGGTCACTTTAAAACACAGCAGTAAGTCAAAACTTCTTGCTTTTATATAAGTCAAACTATCACTTTAACTTTCCCCACTTTCGTCGTCCGTTACGGAAAAATGGTGAAATCAGCACATTAAACGCTTTGGTGTCACTGAAATTCCATGACGAAACACAGGGAAATGGGTCACGCGTTTCTGCTGCCTCTGCAGGCCCTGAGGAAGGTTTCTGCAGGGACCGCGGCCCCACTCCTCGCTCAGGCGGCAGGGGAGGACACGTCCCTGTCCCCACGTCCGTGTGACATGCTAGAGGGAGACGCGGGATGCAGGAGGGAGAAGGGGCACGAGGGCTGGGCTCCAGTCATCGCCCCTAGCCTGAGCTGCAGGGCTCCTCACCTCCTTCCCAGCCCTCTCCTCCCCTTTCCCAGGCAGCCCCCTTCTCCTTTTTGATCTCCTCGCAGCACATTTCAAAAGCAACCCACTGCGACGGGAAGAAAATCCCCTCCAGTGAGATCATTGCGAGACCCTCAGACGTCGGGGTCGGGTGTGAAATGGACCTCCCTCCTCCTCCCCTCGCCCGGCCCCGGCCCTTCTGAAAGGCTGTTATGTTTTGTAATCGGATTAGGGGAGCCCCGCGCCCTCCCCGCGGCCGCTCCCCGGCGTGCCCGGCCCGCGGCCGCCGCTCTCCCCGCACTTGTTTAAGCGAGCGCGGAGCTCTCCGTGCGCCGGGAGCCGGGGCCGCCGAGAGCCTGAAAGGTTTAGTCAGCGAACAAATTGCCTCTCTGTAGGGGCCGTTTTCTTCCCAANCTGAGCACGAGGAGCTTGGGCGAGCACCCCACCTTCACACCTCTTCTGCCCCGGGGGTGGTTTGGGTGCCAGACTCCGCTCGTGCCTCAGTTTCCCCAGCCCTGCGGGGAGCCCTCTGCTCCGTCACTTCGCAAGGCAGGGCTCACCTCCGGATCGCAGCCTGACCCGGGGGGATGTAATGTGAGACAGAACAGCTTTCCCACAGCTGAGAACAGTTCATTTCCCTCTCGTTTTCTATTTTGTCGCTCTCTCCAACAGTATTCGAGATGTGGAAAGAGCTGAAGAAATTCCACCAGCTCGCAGGGGCTGGGTGTGCGGTGTGCCCGCGTCAAGCTCAGGGATGCCAGGATCTGCCTGCTGAATGAGTCTTTATTTAAAATACCTCAGCGGGAAGAGCCCGAGCCCCCACAGACACGATGTAGGCAGGGCAAGGCACGGACACATCTGCGTGGAGCAGCCCTGCCCGCCTGCCCATGCCACGCTGGCACCAGAGACCCTTCCCCACGCCACGGGGCTCTCACAGCCTGCAGAACACACTCCGGGCACACTGCACCCCATGCCTGTGTCCGGCGGGTTTGTTTAATTCATGTCCCCCCCCTCCAGCCCCATCCCCTGAGAGCCCCGGCTCTGACAGCTCCCCTGCCCTCTCCGTGGCAGCCCAGCTGCCAGGAGACCTGCCTAATTCACCTCTTGCTAATGCAGGAGCTCAATCAGCTGCTCGAAGGGTGTTTTACAAGTCAAAGCAATAACAACATCCCTCTGCTACAGCTGGGGAAACTAAGGCACACAAAGAGGTGCCCAGGAATCCATTGGAATTAGGAGCAGGACAAAGCCTGGGCTCCCCGAGCTCCTGGTGTACATGTCCTTACACATCCACAGTCCCCCCCGCCTCCCCCCCACTCGGAGCAGCTGATGCCGTGTGCTGTTTGATAGAAAGGCAGCTAATCATCTTTCCCACCTTCGTTAGAGTGTGAATCGTTATCCCAGCGACACCTGTAAAGCTCCTTGTCAGACAAGGCTGGTGCACACATCTCATAATGGGCACCAGATGGGAGAGGGAGGGCTCGGGAGAGGAGCAGGGGCCTGGCCATCCCCACACTGAACAAAGAGCAGCGCCCCACGGCTTCCCAGTACGGACCAGTATCACCAGCATGGAAAGGTCAGCAGCAAGGGCAGAACCCAGGCAGAGGTGGCAGTGGAGGAAGAGCCAGCACTCGTGGCACTGAACACCTCAATAACTCCCCGAGCAGCCCTGCCCTTTGGAAAAGGACCTGGCAAAAGTGACAAGTGCAGGTTAAAGGCAGGAGAACCATGTCCAAAAGCCTGGGACTGGGCACCCCAAATCCTCCAAAGCCCATCCCACCATGCCTTGGTGCTCTGCTCACTGCCAGCCTTGCCGTGGTTGTAGAAAATCCTCCCACAGGGTAGATGGTGACAGGGAGGGCACGATGTGAATTAGGGACAGGTCCCTGCACTTGGACTGATCCAGAGCCCCCCAGGCTTCCTCCCTGACCCGAAACTTTGGGGGCAGAACTCAGTCCCCACTGCCACTGCAATTACAGAGCCACGTTTTCAGGCCCCCATTGATTGCCAGTGGCGTAATGAGCCCCCAGCCCCCATCAGCGGGGGCAAAGCAATTAAAATTGCTGCCGTGGTGGCTGCGTGGGTGGCTCTGCTGTGGGCTGCTGCCAGTGCCCGTTTTGGGGCGAGTGGGCACCGCCAGGCCGGGCAGGGTCTGGGATTGTTGCATGTCCCTGGGGGTGAACAATCGACTCGTTCTTCCCCGGGTTCAAAGAATAAAAAAATAAAATAAAGAGGGAATAAAGGCCCCAGTAAAGCTGGGAGTCAAGTTTATTTACAAACTGAGTATGAAGTGAAGGGCCTGGAACAAAGGTGTTATGTAAGGGACAGTCACTAAGGGGCTCTTTACCCACGCTAATTGCCACTTGCTCCATGATATCCATTTGTCTCGCAGCTGAAATGGCCTCCTCAGGCTTGTGGGTTCAAGCAGTGCTTGTTTGCAGCACTGCCCAGTGCAATTAGTGCACCAGCACAGGGGCTGGTGCAATCCCACCACCCAAACCCACCGGGAAGCCTCACACCTCCCCCAAAAGTGGGATCATGCCCAGAGTGGGTGGATGTGCTGGTGGGCACGTGGCTTGGCAGGGAGAGGTGCTGCCTTGTTGGGACTTTGGTGTTGTGTAACAGGGAAGGACAACGGGGCTTAGTTCTGCAGGAGGGACCTCTAGGTCATCCCAGCCCAGCCTGGGTGGTGAGGGGCAGAAAACCATCGTGGGATTCTTGTGGAGAATGATGGCCCTGAAAGGAGAACAAGGTCAGGAGAGGATGAACAGAACCTGCTGTTTGTGATGGGAGGTCCAGCTGGAAACTGCCCTCAGGTGCAAAAGCCCAAAAGGCAGAAAGCAGAATAAAAACCACCGTGGGGAGAAGAAGCTGTAGTGAGTGCTGCAGGGCCCTCCTGCAGGATGTGCCTTCCTGCTCCCATCCCTGCCCTCACCCCTGGCACGGCCAGGGGCACAGGGACCACAGAGAGACCCTTAGCTCTGCTCCAGCCAAACTGCCAGGAAAGGGAGGAAGATGAGGTGGCAGCACCCCCAGGAGCCCAGAGGTCAATTTTATTGACAAACTGCCTCTTGAATGGAGCCCGGGGAACAATGCTGGCCTCAGCCCGGGTCAGTCGGGGCTGTGTAAAGCAAGGGGCCGGCTCCAGTGGCCCCGGGAGAGCCCTCCAGGCGAGTGGCCTTTACCAACGTGTTTGCATAACCTCTGACCCCTTCTTTTTGGGTTTAATTGAAATCCCAGCTTGGTGACAAATTGGCATGACCAGCAGGCTGGAGGCCGGGAGGGTGAGCGTGGAAGGGATGCTGGAAATTCCCCTTCCTGCTCTGCTGCCCCTTCCTGTCCTGCCATGGGACACCTCCAAAGCCCAAGGTGTGTTTTAATCACACCCTGCTCCTTCCTCTGGTCCCATGTCATTGCCCAAAGGCCACCACAACAGGCTTGGGACAGGCAACTGCCCGAGTCCACCAGCAGCTCTGTCTCAACACGGGCAGGAGCAGACAGGCACTGTCTGAGGTATGTGAGCCTCCCTCAGAAAGCTCTGGACTGAAGCCTCCTTGGACAGGAATGCTCTGATGCTTTGTTAATTACAGAACTCGTTAGGCTGAGGCATCTGCAGTTTGCACCCTGGCAAACCCCCAGCACAGAGACCCCTCTCCCTCCCTGTCCAAAGGGAAAGGTCACAGCCCTTCTCCAGTCTTGTCTTGAAGGAAAAATGGCTTTTTAGAGCCAATAGGAGTATGAAGAAACAAATGTAACTGAAGTCCCAAAGCAGTTCCCACTGACTGGGGATCAAAAACTGACATGGAGCCAAATGGAGCTGAAGTCATCCTATTTTGGAAGTTCCTGGGAGAGAGGTGAGAAATGACAGAATTCCCCGTGATGGCAGAAATCTCATTTTCTGCAGAAACCAGACTAAAAACAAAAAGAAAAAGCCCCAAACCAGACTCCTTCCAATCCCCATCCCTTTTACAGAGCATTCCCAGCTGCTCCGTGCAGCACATGGGTGATGCAGAGCTGTGCTACAGGGAAGTGCCAGTGCACCTGAGAGGGATGTCCAGGTGGATATCCCTGCTGGCTAAAGGGACTGCACAGAGTTACAGCAGAACCCTCCCAAGCACAAATATTTCCCCTCCACTTTTCTTCCTGTCCCAGAACACCAAATTCTGGGATTAGACTGCAGAATTTTCCTGCCCACAGGTAAAGATTTAATATTTCACATTGTGTAGAGAACGCAATATGAATCCCAAATGCCCTTTAACAGGGTTGGAGTAACGTCTGGTATCTGTGCAACCACACCCCTGAAGTGCAAAAGGCACAAGTGAAGCTTGAACAATTCCCACAAAATCTGTGCAATTTCCACGTGCAGGCAGGGGCCTGTGGATCCCTGAGGTTCCTGCCTGTGGTTCTGTTGGCCCTGCCCTGTAGGATTTCTCTGGTTCTGGAGGAACATCCCACACTTTGGAGCAACAGTCACACATTTTGCAGTGCCAACACAAGACTTTCCTTCAGGAGCGTGTCTGTACATCCAATTCACATGGAAGCACCTTAAAAACAGAGCAGTCCCACATTGAGGCAAAACCCAAAAATATCTCCATTGCCGCCTGCTTTACTGTCTGCACCTCATTTGCAAATCATTTACAGGGATTTTTACATATCCTAAAATACTTCTAATTGCAGGTTTCGTGTCTGTCATCCGTCACTGATTAATACATTTCGTTGCTATTATTGTTATTATTACTATTAACTGTGCATCCATCCAATTCACAAATCAAAGTCTGTGGCCCAGGATGGAGCCACAAGGATCAGGTTTGCTTCTGGAAGGTGCAGCCATCAGAGGTGACGAGACTCCTAAGAGCAGCCCCTTGACCTCGTGGATCTCACAGTGGTTTGCAAAGAGTAATAGGTCACCACTTTGCAGAAGACCTACAAGGTGGGGTGTAAATCGGCCCCGACAAACTGGGGGTACTGGTGGGGACTGGACAATTCATGCCTTCACTCTCCCACCTCCCCGTGCCACCTTGCAGTTTGCCACGTTTCAAGGGAGACGAGTTGGTTGTAACTTTGTTTTGTTAACCTCCTTCTCTCCCAGCCTCACACAGCACTGGGAATAAATCGGGGATGATTTTATCCCCCCGCTGTTTCTGCCCCCGCCTCCCAGGACAGCCTCACGCTCTGCTGGCTGTCACTCAGCCACCTTGCCCTGTGCCCCGTGGGTCACTATTCCCCCACACAAACTTCGGTTTCCACCAGTTGAAGATCTTAGAGGCTCCTTGCACAAAACCCTTTGAGGTATTTCATGCGAGGCTTGAAAAGGCTCCTGCTTCCTCTGGGGGGCATTATCATGACAACCGGCTTTAATTCAGCGCAGATCCAGGCTCCCAGCTGGATCCTCAGCCACGCCAAGTCCCCCCGACACCCTTCGGCTGGCTCTGAGAGGCCAAAGGAGCGCACGGGTCCCAGGATCACGGGGAACTGGCCCATCCCCATTTCCCAGTCCCCATCCTCATATATATTCCCTTCCAGTCGCTCGGCACTTTTCTGTGCGTGTTCTTCTTTTGCGAGTGCTGCCCTCCTCTTCCCCACTCCCACCGGGCGCTTCCCTCCTCCCCGCGGTCCCTCCTCTGTCCCCAGCATCCCCCTTTCTCTCGGCTCTCTATAAACAAAGCGCCTCAGTGTCTGCGGGAAGAAAAGTTGCATTATGCAAATGGGAAAAAGCGAACAGGAGATTTCTCACTCCGAGAACCCCCATTCCGGGCCTGCACCTCGGTTTCCATGGCATGACCAAAGCCTGCTGGAAGCTGGTTTGCATACGGATGAGAGAGGAGATGAAATCAGCACGAAAGCCCATCGCTGACAGAACACCATTGTTTCGCCTGTCTGATTTGGAGGCTAATAAAACGCCATTAAAAAAAAAAAAAAAAGAAAGAGGAAAAAAACCCTGCCGCTTTTATCCTGGCTTTGGTCAGGGATGGGGCGGGGGCGTTAAATGTGATGACGGAAGATCATCTGCGCTATCGGACTTGGGGTGAAGGTGTTCTGGCACCAGGGAAGGAAATTCCCAGGATGCACTGCCCCTGCAAGCCGGAGCAATGCCGACAGGAGATGGTGCTGTGGGCAGAGCGCTGGGCTGGGAGAGGCTGCCAAGGCAAACCCAGCCTTGCTCCTCTCCAGGAGACACATTAAAACAGCCCAACTGCAGCCACGAACCTGCCCATCCGACGGCACGTCTCGGGGAGTCCATCCACCCACTCGTGCCACGTCCAGGAGAGACACTGGAGCACACTCATGGGCTGGGATCGGGCTCTCCTGGGTCACAGGCTTTCAGGGTGGAATGAATTAAAAACTCTGAATAAAAGGCTGGGGTGGGAGAAGGTCAGAGACCTTCTCAGTGCTTCCATGCTCCTTTACCACACAAGCTGTGACTCTGCTGGAGGAGAGGGAAGAGAAAGCACAAAATAGAAACGCACATGGGTGCCCCATCTGCCCCCATCAGGGCTGCTCCTGATGCTCCAGCACATCCCAGCACCTTTCCCAGGGCTCTGAGGAGTGAGCTGGATGGAGCAGGAGCATGGCCGCTGGCTCTTGGCCCTCGGTAACTCTCCTGCCCTCGGCCTTGCCATGGCCACCCAGTCCCTTTCCCGCTGCCAGCGGGGCATTGTCTGCAGTGTGTGCCTTCCAGAACAGCATGATTGGCCTTGAAAGGGCTGATTTGCTTTCCCCGGCCCATTGAAACGCTGGAGACCAAAGCCTGTTCCCTCCAGGCGCTCGGAAACCTGGCACCCTTTCCACTTCGCTTCCCTGTGCCCCTCAGCCCAGGGGCTCCTGCTGAGATTTTGCTGTCAACAGAGTTTTGTTCCCTTTCTAGGGCGGCGCAGAAGGGACACAAGGACCTTGAAAATGGCAGCTTCTTTGACACGGCTATTCTCCTTCGACCCCCCTGGCTGAATAAAAAACTCACAAAAATGGAGTTTACTGTATTTCCTCCTTAGGGGGAAAACACTGCATCTTGGTCCTAATTAATTTACCTAATTAACATTGGGTCTGTATGCAAAGACCTCTTTCTGTACTGGCCGGGACAGAGGAAATAACAGGAATAAAAATATATTCAGGCCTCGACTGTAAAAGGGACATCGCAGGATGAACTGTGCCACATTGATCATTTAAGCCTCAGAGAAAGTCTGCAGGAGAATGTCCTCTACCTCCACCTCCCCTCTGTTTGGGGCCAAATCACACCAGAATCCTGACACTGGGCAGGAGGTGCAGTGTGTGTCCTCGGGGAATTCACTGCCCAGGGGGATGGAGCAGGAGGAACAGATCCTGTGAAGGAGGGGAGCAAGGAGGATGCCCGTGAGTGGAGCACAATTCAAGCTGCTGGGCCGACCCCTCTGCTGCCTTTACCAGCAGCTCTGTGCCCACCTGCCTGGGCCAGCTCCATGTTCAGACCCTGAATTCTTCCAGGGCTTTGCCCATCTCCCGAGCAGCCACTGCTCCTGCCTAGGAAAGCCCTGCTCTGCTATTTTGTTCTTTTCCCTGCCAGATGCCAGCTCTCTTCAGCCTCTTTCTTCTCCCCACGCTTTGCTTTGCCGCATAGTTCCGGAAATCAGAAACAAAAGAAGAGGAAAGAAAATAGGCTGGATCTGGTGGGGAGGAGGGGGAGTTTCCCTTCCGTTAAGCTTTTCCAGCTCTCCCTGCCTCCCAATATGAGACACTATATGGCACCTCACATGACGAGTGCTGGCGCCCACGTGCGTGGCCACGTGATGAGATGCCCGCTTATGCCAGGCTGCTGAATGGAGGCAAAAGCGAAGAGGCTGGGTTTGAGCCCAACCTCTTTGGCAGGAGAAACAGGAGGATGTAGGAGAAGCTCCTCTCTGCTCTTGCTCTGCAGCCCAAAGCTGCACAGCCGAAGACCTGTGGGCTGGAGGGAAATCGCTCCCAGGCCACACACTTACAGGCTTTGTGGCTGAGTTTAAGCAGTAAGAGCTGTGCTTTCTGGCCAGGATGTTGGCTCAGTCCCACTGTGGTTATTGGGGCCCTACAGATCAGATTCTGGCAGCCAAAACTTCCTAAGCACTGTGAACTGCAGAGCCTGAGTCACTCATCTGCCTCCGCATCTTCATGTAAACCCCCGCTTCCAATAGGGCTGGCAGCATGGGTTTAGGTGTCCACATCATCTGAACAGTTTGATTCACAGATATTTTTGGTTTATAAGGGGAAATCCCCATCCCAGGCTTCATATTCATTCACTGAAATGGCCAGCAATCATCCTAGAATTTGCTTTCCACAACAAATAAAACCCAGCTCAGTGTGTGTTCCCATTTGGCAGTGTCAGCTCCCACTCCGAGCACGCTGCCTTTCCCAACTCCCCTCGTTTATGACAGCTCTGAATTTCAATGCCACTGTGAGCAGCTCCCACCTTCAGGAGCCCTGTCAGGATTCTCCAGCAGGGAGGCAGAGTGGGCAGGACCCTTTGTGCATCCCGATGGACAAGGAGGAGAGAGGGAAGGTGTTTGCAGCACGGGCTCTGCTCGGCTTTGCAGGTTGGCTCGGAGTGTTCGAAGCTGCGTGGGGCGGGCTCCAGCCACCAGTAAGAGCTGCAAAGAGATGAGAAATGGGCCATGGAGCCACGCCAGGAAGGGACACGCTGAGAGCCCCAGCACTGCCTTGGCACTGGGGCACCTCCCAGGCTGGAGGGAGAGCAGGGCCAGCACCGCGCCCACACCCGGCTCCCAAAGCAAAGCCCAGCACGGCCTCAGTGGAACACAGAGCTGCCAAAACCAGAGCAGAGCACCAGCCCTGCCAAGACAACCATTGCCACAGCCCAACACTCCTGTTGTATGCTGGAGGAGAGACCTCAGACAGCTTCACCTGCTGCTGGAGCAGGAGCAGGGAGATGCTCCCACCATCAGAAACCTGCTATTAGTGGCAGGTGCTCTGTCCACCCCATTTCCAGCTGCCGCCAGAATTCCAGTAATTCTCAGTGACCTCGTTTTCACTTCATTTTGTAAATCATTTTTGGGTTGTTGTTTTTAATTTTACTCAGTTTTTAATTTGTTGTTGTTTCCCTCTGAGCTGGAGTTTGTCATTTAATCAACTTAGACCCAGATATCCTGGAGGGTGTTTGGGGAAGGGGGGTGGGGGGGAAGAATGAAAACGCTAATGTCACATCACCTCCCTAAAATGAGTTTTAATTGTAATCCTTTAATCCCTCTCAGATGGCCCTCTCTTCACTGATGTTTTTCATAATTATTCCTTGCCATTTTCCCATCGGTCTAAGGAGTGTCTTCAAGAGGGAGGGGGTGGAGAAAAGGCCCTTTTATAAAATAATAATAATGGGCCAAATTAAGACACAAAGAGGGAAATAACAAGGGGGCAAGGGCTGCAGAGACAGAATGGGGATTATTAATGCCTCCCCCCTCAGAAATTTCAGTGATGGTGCTCTCAGCCACCCCAATCAGTGGGCAATTGAGGCTTGTTTGCTCGAGTGGCTGCATCCTCCTACAATGACCCACATTTAGCCAAGTGGCTGCATTGACAGAGTACCAGGTGCGCAGGATTGGGAAACTGCCTCGAGGCAGCGTCTCGCCAGCCCGCCCAGCGCTGAGGGGCTGCACGGGGCTGCCCACCTCTGGGACAGTGCCCACCTGCCCGAGGGTATGGTCACTGGGAGCTTCCCCTGCAGAGCTGATGAGCTCCCAGGGCCCTCTGCCACTCTGGAGGGCATTGAAGGGCATTGCTCTCACTGCTGCTGCCAGTTCTCAGCCCCATTACCCTCTGAAACCAGTTGTAACTCGTCCCTTGGTCTCATCCAGATGGAGCCTGAAGGATGCTGAAGAGGAAAGGCACTGACTTCCAGATGTTATGCCTGGGTTGGGCAGGAGGTCAGAAAGGGTTTTCAGAATGGTCATAGTCCTGCCAAGAGGCCACTGAGCCCCCAATGTCATCTCAGCCCTCGATGCTCTTGCCTGCACGCACCAGCAGCCACTCCTGTCCCCCTGCAAACTGAGCCAGGAGTAAGGGACAAAGCAATCTGTGTCCCTGGGCAGTGGCTCTGAGCAGCACCCACTCCCACACAGGATTTCAGGGTCTCTGCTGCTCTGGAATGCCAGATCCACCACAGCCATGTCTGGTCCAGCCTCTCCCTCCACTGTGTCAGTGCTGCACAGATGGGAACATCATCCAAAATGGGAACATCACCCAAAACCTCTTATAGGGACCATAAGCCAAATAAAAGTTCGCTGGTCGCTCCTGAGCACTTTGGGAAGCTAATCAGAACCAAGTATCCAGGTTAATGTGGCACTCAGGTCTCTAAGAGCACAGGAATGTTGATTCTGGGAGGTTAAAGGATGTGAGCTTCAGGAGCATAAGCAGGAGTTGGGATGCTGTGGAAGTCGGGTCCCTAACACAAACTGCAGAGCTTTAATTCCAGAGCTGCTCTGGGGAAGCAGCCGGCGAAAGGGGAGCGTTTACAGACCACTGAACTTGTGTTTAATCTGGGAAACCTCTTGTACAGGTCTGACAGGGGTTAATCCACCCCTAACGTCTCTTTCACCCTCTCTCCTCCTCCCCAGCCATAAAGCTCAGCAATCCTTGCTAATCATCCCATTACTTCAATGAGCTTGACCCAAAAGGCAGCAGCAATGCCTCGGCTCCCTTGCAGCTCTCTCCCTGCAGCCACCTGCCCCATCCCACCCTGGCCACCACGCAGGGATCCGACTGAAAGTCGTGTCGGAGGGGTGACCCTCGGGGACAGCGGGTCTTGGCCGCCCTGACCTCGGAGGGCAAGTGATTCTTGCAGGAACAAAGAGCCCCTGTGTGCCAACAGGCCAGAGTTTGTGTGCAATTAACTCTGGACAAACCAAACAGAGCGAGTTGATGAGCGCGGAGGCTGGGAGAGGCTCAGGGTTTATGGACTTCCAGCTCTGAGGGAAGGGGGACCAGCAACCCCTGAGCTGCACAACCAGAGATGAAGAGAGCTCTGGACACAAAGCAGGGGAGGAAGGAAGCAAAATTAGGATTACAGCAGGGTTTGGCTGACAAACAGTGTCAGGCACCAGGAGCATTTGGGGGAAGAGCTGGAAGAAAAGGATCCCTTTAATCCTCCTCTGAGCATCAGAGGAAGAAGCACCTCATGGCTGAAGGGGGTGAGATGGTCAGTGGGAACTTCCCCTCCACTCTGGGGAAGGCTGGAGGGCCACTGCAGGTCAGCTGGACACGGGTGTCTCTCCTGCAGCCTGATTCAGGGTCAGGGATGGGAAGGGTGGAAAAAACCTGGCTCTGCCACAATCTGGTCCTGAGCATGGCACAGAGGGGCTGTTTTACCTCTCAGCCTGCCTGGCACTGGGAGGATCCAAATCTCATTCAGCCAGGGAAAAAAGAGGAGCTCAACATCACAAAAAGTTCCCTTCCTCCTCAACACATCTCCCTCAAATGACATCCTTTCCTCCTAATAAACAGGGAAGAAAAAAAATTAAAATTGCTGAGTGGAATTCCTCAAGAGTTCCCATGCAGGAGTGACAAAGTGTTTGGGTTTGAATTGCACTGAAACATGACAATTACGTGCAGAATTTTCAATTATTTGTGCAGTACAGTGTCATTGGAGAGGCAACAGACAGCAGGAGTTTACTGAAAGTAAAGTACTAAGGTCCTTTATGGTATGTTATGTTACCAGTCCTCAATATACACATTGGAATATCATATTAGTGGGGATATTCTGCTGCTGACAGGGAAATACTCTCATAAAATGCATCAATTTCAACAAAACTACATTTTCCCGTTGACCTATCATCAATGATATTGAACACGTCAGCCCGGAGCTGCTCCCAGGCTCTGGCACAATGAGCTCCACTGGGCTGCATAGAGAAGCCTCAGACCCCAAAAATGACCACAAACCCACTTTGCCCCTTCTCTCACATTAAATTCATGCTCCAGCTGCAGCACTGTCCATCCCCTGCAGCGCCCTTTCTTCAGGTGACCCTTTTGGACAAAGCCACAACACCAGTGATTCCAATCCCCAGCCTCAAATATTTTCATTGAGCTGCCTTCCTCCAGAAGAAATGCCTTTTTTGACTCGTGAAAACAAGATATAACCATGGAAGAAAAACAGAGGAAGAGGGAAGGCTGGAGAAAACAACCCCAGACCTTTGCTTCTTTTTGAAGCAATATATAAATTTTTGGGTTTTTTTAACACCCATTTCTTAGCTATTTGGAAAATTTGGAACTGCAGGTTCAGCTGCAGCGATGCCACGTCCCTGAGCACCTCTCCCCCTCTTCCCAGCCCCTCTGCAGCCCCCCAAAGTCCTGACCCCTTCTCCCAGCCCCGCTCATTGTCCTTGGCATGGAGGTTGGCACCGAGGCGTGGGAAGGGAACCAGCAGCTGTGGGCTCTGCCAGGCCCCTGCACCCTGAACCTGGTGCCATCCCCACCCCAGGGGCAGCTGGGGATCCTCAGGGAAGAACTGGAGCGAGGGTGGATAAAAAGAGGATGGGGGGAAGGAAAAGAAAGGGAAAACAGCCCCCTTTAAAATAAAGAGGAGGAGGAGTGAGCAGGGGGGGGGGTGTAAAAATCGTTAGCACTAATTATCAGGCACAGGGACAAACGATTAATTTGCAAGTCAATTAGTCTCAGATAGGTTCACGTTTCCTGTTCTCAGCCACTGAGGGGGAAAGAAAGAGGGAGACACAACTGCGGCCTTAATCCTCCTCAGAGGCGGCCATGGCGGGGCTGCCTGCCCGTGCCAAGGGAGGGAGGGGGGTACAGCTGGCACGGCCATGGCGAGGGGCGGCCGTGGCCAGGGCCGTTATGTGCCAGTCATTGTGCCCTCGGAGCGGCCCTGGCACCGCGCCGGGCCCTTCCCCGCCAGCCCCGGCCGCCATTTGGGAGCCCCCGACGCCATTTTGTTGATGCCCAGGGAGAGCGGCCGCTGCGGTGGATTTTCCACACTTGGGGGCCACAGACGAAGCTCCTGCCTCCCTCCATCTCTCGTTGGGGGTGCTCCTGCCTCCCTCCATCCCTCACTGCCCCTGCCAGGCCCGTGCAGCTGTGGGCACCGCTGAGGGCACGGTGGTTGAGGATATGGAGCGACACGGCCGGGCCTGCTCCGGCCTGGGGTTGTGGCAGCGCTATGGGGACAGGCAGAGGTGGGCACTGTCACCATCCCAGCAGCAGAGCAGCTGCCACCCCTCTCTGTGGATGCCCAGCCAGTGCCCAAAGCAGTGGGGTTTAGCCCAAAGTTGCCCTCTGAGCCTCAGCAAAACCCCCTGGGCTCGGCGCTCAGGCAGCTGAGGATGGGCAGGAGTTGGGGGTAAGAGACATGGATGGTCACCCCTACCTCGAGTTGCGGTTATGTGGCACCTGGCATCACTAATTGCAGCAGATCTCACAAAACCAGCAAGTAAAACAGTAAAATCAACATTTCCCAGGGACAGCTTGAAGAGCCAATCAAACACCACCCATTCCTGAGAAGCACGGGTGTAAAACTGAAATAAAACCAGCGCAAAGGACGGGTAAAAGCAACAGGGGAGGAAAGCTCCCGGCTCCATCCTGCAGGACAGACAGCACCCACAGACACACGGACATGCTGGGGATGGGCACCTGCACCTGTCCCAGCCCAGCCACCCTGAACCCCCATGCCAGCCCCAGCTGTTGGTGGTGGCAGTGCCCCCTGCGCGTGCGGGAGGGTGCGGCGCCATCCGAACGTGCCCCGCGTTCCCCACGCTCTGCGCAGGGATATTTGTGTGCGTGTGGACACAACATGTCTGGGACCTGACAAAAGGCATCTGATTGACACAGAAAAGGGGGCTGACAAAAGGCCGAGCGGGGCTGGAGAGCCCTGCACAATACTGGGCGCCGGTACCACGCGCAAGGGTGGGGGATCCAGGCTGGCAGAGGGTGGCTTTTAAGGACACCTCCGCCTTCCACGTTAAAAAATTAAATAAATGCATTAAAATCGTTCAGCTTTGCTGGTGTGCAGAGTGGGAGGTTTGGAGCACCATCCCCAGCGGTGCCAGGGACAGAGGGAGCCCGCTGTGCCAGGTGAAACTCATACCCAGAGACAACTGCAGGGCACCATCCTTTGCCCAAAGCGTGCTGCAGCTTTTATAGCTCTTCCACGGGGTAAAATCCAACAAACTGTGAAGCATCAGGATGTGGTTAAAATGCCTCTGGATCAGAAGCTCCTCTCCGGAGGGGCTGCAGCTCCAGCCCACTGCCGTGTCCTGCTGTGGCCACCCGTCCCCTCCAAAGTCATCTGTCCCTTCCAAAGGCCTCCAGAGCACTGGGTGGGTGATAAAAAAATTGATTTTTTTTTATTCTGGGCAGTTTGTACCTGGAGCAAGGACTCAGCTGAATACCTGGGAATACCTGCATTTTTCTAAGAAATTTTTTCAAAACTTTTTGAAGTTTTTTTTTTGTAATTTAATTTTTTTCTCCCTTTTCTTAATGAGAGACAAAAGTATTTGAGACTTACAGCTCCACTGCTGGAGTGGCTTTGCTGCACGAGCTTCTGGATGGTGCAGAGCAGGGACAGTGAAAGACACTATATATCTTTAAAAAGTAAAAACTTCCCACAATTTTTATTCTCCTGCTTTAATTATAGTACAAAAATTTCAGCCAGCTTCAGAATGGATTAATGTTTTGCAACAGATAGTTTCAAGGATTTTTTTGCAATTAAAACTGGTTCTGAGCAGGACTGACATGTGTTTAAAAACTTTTGTTCAGCCACACACCTGAGATCTGATTTTCTGTGTATGCATGAAATAAGTTCCAAAACACAAACTCAATTTTTGGGTCAATTTTTTTTTAAACTTTTTTTATTACTTTTTTTTTTCAATTTTTTTTTTCCAAGAGGAGAAATGTGAACACTAAGAACATGTTTAGTTCACAATAAAGAATCAATCCAAATTCCTAAGAATAATAGGAAATACCCTGGGATGATGCTACACAAAGGAGCTAAATTGGTTCCCACCAGCTCAGGACCCTGTAAAAGCCTTGTTAAGAATTTTTTTTAATGTGGATATTTTAAATTGCAATTTCAAATACAGTATTCTATCAAAATAATTTCTAATTAAATGCGGAATTTTTGGTGCATTTAAACATTTCTCGAATTCTGTTCGTTCTATAAATGAACAAACATTAGTGGCAGGAATAATAAAGTGGCTAAAATCCTGATTTTTTTTTTAACTTCTGGGGGCAAATGATCACTGCCGTTTATGTCCCCAGCGAAAAGTTGGGGTTTTTTCGTTTGCTAAATTAAGAGGCAAAGTGGGAGAATTACATTTAGTAACTGGCTTAAAACGGGATCCTGCTTGACCCGACAAATCCCGGGTAACAAGACGGCTTTGTCTGAGCGTGTGGCAGGAGAGATTTTACACTTCCTCCGCCACAGAGCCGGGAGCAGACCCAAAACCACCCGATATTCCCCCAAACTTCCCCTCTTGGGTTTTCGGGGAGATAATTCCACTTCAACGATTTTTAGAGGGGAAAAAAAATTGAAATACGGTTTGGATCAATTTAAAAGTGGTTTTTTTTGCTCTATTTGACGGGATGGAAAATCGAGAGGAGAAAAGGCAGAAAACGAAGCTGAAGTTAGGCTGGGAAGGGTGGGGGTGTGGGAAAGTTCCCGAAACCCCCCCAATTCTCCCCAATCCTTCCCAGCGCTGGGGGGAGCGAATCCCACCCGGGACGGGGCGGGGAGGTTCCTCCGTGGGAAATAAATTTTTAAAAAAATAAAGAGAGAAAGGGAGAGAGAAAAGAAATGCCAATGAATATTTTAAAAGGAGGGACTGCGGGTCGGGCTCTGCGCTTTGAGCCCGAGTCCAGCGCTGCCCCCTCCCCAAAAATGTCAATTTTCTGCAGATTTTGGGTTTAACCCGGGATAAAACAACTCCGCTCCTGCGAGTCCAACGCGGATCTTTTCTCTGCCGGCAGAACCCTGTTTGCAAATGAATTATTTGAGCTCTTGCGAGCCGGCTGCACCTCCGCACCCCATTCCCGGNGGCTCATCCCCCCCATTCACGGCTCATCCCCCCATTCCCGGCTCGTCCCCCCCATTCCCGGCTCTGCTCCCCTTCGGGACCTCCCCAACAGCCCCGAAAGAGAGAAGAGCAGACAACTTTTGTGTCCTTTGTTATTTTTATTTGTTGCGTTTGCCTCGCTCATAGTCCGGGGTTACTCTGATCAACCGCGTATCAACTAATTTAATTTAAAAAAGCTTATTTTATAATCTGATTTGGGAGGGGGAAATCTCCATTTATGATTTTTTTTCCCCTGCCTGCTGGACGCTATCATTATTCTTGCATTTTCTAATGAAAAGCAAGATTACAAATTAATTGAATTGCTTCCCCCCCCCCTCCCAGGCCACCCCCTTCAGTCTGTCGTCTCTGGTAAATTTGGGGCTAATCGTAAATAAATTGCAAATATCCACAGCGAGGATGGAGGGTGGTTTTTTTTTTGTTTGGTTTGGACCGAGCAAAGCCGGGGACGGGGCTGGTTTGCAGCAACTCTTGGGGAAATCCCTGCGGGCAGAGTCCCTCATCCCACAGGTCCCCCCCCGGCTGCCTCCCCATCCCTTCTGGGGGGAGAAATGCTGGGGCAACGGCAAGAAAAAACACCACGAAACAAACAAAAAAAAAAAGGTTTGGAGGGCTGGGAGATGGAAAACGGGTCTGTCCTTTGGGTTTTTTGGGGGGCTTGGGTTTTTTTTTGTTGGTTTTTTTTTTTGTTTGCCTTTTTTTTTTGGTTTTTTTTGGGGGGTCTGGGTTATTTTTTTTTTTTAAACCCACGAACACGGGGATTTTAGCCGGTTACACAAAACAAACCAGAGCAGTGCGGAGCAGCAGCAGCTCCGAAATTGTCCCAAAAGCCGCAGCCCCCCCGAGCCGCCGCCGGAGCCGGGACCAGGTCCCTCCTGTCCCCGCTCCATCCATCACCCCCGAGGCTGTGCCCGAACCGCAGCCCCCCAAAACCACCCCAAAATAACAAAATAAACCCCATTCCTCTTGTGAACCGCCAGTTTGTCAAGTTACAGCTGGAAACCCCGGGAAATAGTAGATGATTTGTGGAGTTTAAGCTTTCCATTTGATCCTCAAATATAAATTTCATTTATTTTAATTTTGGTCTTATTTTTTTAACATGCCTAAACGCAGGTCCTAAATTTATAATCATAGGGATTAAATCGGAGGTGTATTATTATTATTATTATTATTATTATTATTATTATTATTATTATTATTATTACCAATAGTACTTTTTTTTTTTTTTTTTTTTTAATAGCACAGGTCTGTTAGAAAACACTGCACCTCGATTGTTTTTATTTTATTTTCACAAAAAGCTTCCTATCTGCCCATTTTGCTTGCTGGTATACTCAGTCATTATTTGATTAGACTTACTGTAAACACGGCATCAACTAGGTCGATTTCTATCATATAAATAATGGCTAAATTGGATGAAAAGTTCTTTCTCCACCACATAACCCAACACTGAAGCAAGAGTGAGGGTTGTGCCTCCTGTACTGGACTCTCTACCCTCACGGCAGAGGATTTCACATTTCTCCCTAATTTATTCCATTGGCTTTGAGTGAACAATTTTTCTCCTTTCGCCAAAAATCACCGTGTTCCAGGCTAGAAAATCCCTTCATAAATGTATAAATGACAGGAGTTTTTTGCTGCTGCTTCCCCAGGAAGAGCCAGGACCGTCCTGCTTTCACTCTTCTCTTACGAACAGCAGAAATAAAAGTTTTGTGGCAGAACCCTCCCCCAGCAGAGACGGGAGATGTCCCCGCGGTCCCTCCTGCATCCCCCCAGCTCCGAGGCTTTTTCCAGCCCGTGGCTCTCCAGAAACCCTTGCAATCCCTTTTTTGCCCCCTCTTTCCTCTCCCTGCTTCGGTACAAACACATTTTCTAATAAAATCTGTCACCAATGCACAGATTTTAGAGGGGGAAATAAAATAAATTTGATATTCCAGGTCCTGCAGTGCCAAAGGTTTCACAGATCTGGGATGGGGAGAGAACACTCAGGGCTGTTTTAATACAGAGAAATCTTCCACCCCATAAAAATCACACTGAATATTTGCTTTGGAAGTAAGAAAAACTGAAAAATCAGCAAATGTCATTTAGGGAAGCACCAGAAAGGCAACATCTCCAAAATTTCTAGGAATTTAATTGTGGATTTTAATGTTTCCTTCGAAAATTTAAACTTTTTTTAAGCTGAAAAAAACCCAGAAGTGACTTTGAAACCAAGCATTGCTCTCAGCAGAGTTCAGCTAAGGGGTCATTAGTGCCCCCCAAAGCCAGCCCCACATTTTCCCCTAAAATGAATTCTAGAAAAGCCCAGATTTAAGCTCACATAGTCCCTGCCTCAGCCTGAACTCTATTTTCCCTCTCTGGGAGTGCTGCATCCCAAGGAAAATGTTTCACCTGGTGTCAGACAGGGATTTGGGAGGAGGCTTCCAGGTTCTGCAGCCCCCCTCCAGTGAGGAAAATCTCAGGATAAGATCTGCTCCCTCTGAAACCTCACTAACACCCATTCCCACATTTTTGTTCTGCTTGGACTGCTCCTCATTTTCTGTGCACTGAACCCCTTTTTTCCCTAATTCTTCCTTAGAAAGGAAATAAAACCATTCTCATTTGGAAGGGGATAAAGTCACACATACACGTCCTTTAATCATATAGAAACATATATAAACAATTATAAACAATATAAATAGATATTATATGTTTATATATATATATAAACAATATATAAAATCATATATAAACAATTTGAGGTTTTAATTTCTTTTTAACCCTGACAACTTTGATTCAACCTTTCCCTCTGGCATCGCCTTCAGCTGCAGGAGCAGCCCAGGCCTGATCCTTCCCTCCTTGCACAAAAGCAGCACTTTTTGGAGCCAGAGGCATTAAGCAATGAGGCTTTTGGGATAAATGAGCCCGCCCTGGCTCTGGCATGGATTATTAGGGAGAAGTCCATGAACAGAGTGAGGTTCTGATTTCTCTGCAGGACTGGTGGGAGGCATCACCAAAACCTCGTCAGGGGAGTGGATAAAGCCAAAATGATAACTTAAACCAAACAGTTCTGAGCAGGGTGCTGTTAAACTGGGTATTTCACAGGGGTCACTTTAACATTCTCTAGAGGTTTCCCCCTCCCCAGTGCTCTCGTTCCAGCAGAAGTTTTGGGATTGAGCACACAAGGGCTTCCAAGATCACCGATCCTATTGAACCTCTGCAAACAGGTTGGGGGATGCTGCGGGGCCAGAGAGGGGACCCTACAGCAGCCATGACCCCAGAGCCTCAGGAAAGGTGGCACAGACGGGCAGGAAGGCTGGAGGAGCCCCTCTCACCCCACTGACCTTCCCCACGGCCGGTTCACAGACCCCCTGCCCATGGGCTGGGGCACAGGTGTGAATTCCAGTGCTCAGCCGAGTCAAGGGCACGTGTAGGGTCACTTAGTGGGGTGAAGGATTGCGTGGTGACCCCCAAATCCCAGGGCACATCCACATCCCTCCTCCTTCGGCTCTGTCACTGCCAGGCAGGGACAGGGGGTCACCTCCCCCCAGCCTGGCAGGGAGCAGCACCACGGGAGCATCCCTGAATCCACCTTCCCTCGGCGACACGGCCCCTGAATCCCCTCCAAACAACGGGGCAGCTTGCACTGACCACCCTTGGAAAACCCCAAAAGCCCGGGGGAGGGGATTGGGATGCAGACACCACCCTGAAACCCCAGTGGATCCATTCTCTCCCCAGCAGCGTTTCCCAGTGCCAGCACCCTGGCACACAGCACGGGGAAAAGAGGGCAGCAGCTGCCAGGCAGTGCCAGAGCGATGACAATTACTGGGGGAGTCGATGGGGGCAGCTGGCTGCTGATTTTTAATTTTTTTTTTTTATTTAATTCATCTTCCTTTAAATAAGATTGTTCCAATTAACAAAGCGCTCGCCCAGAACAGGTCTGGGAGGAGAAGGAGCAGGCGCAGGATGCGACAGCCCCCCACACAAACAACCTAAAAAAAGAGGAGCCCAAATCTATTTTTTACGTGTCTGTCTCTCGCCTGAGCTGATCCACGAGCCCGGCATGGAGACCGCGGGGCGGGATTTAGGATTTCACCTCCGGGAGGTGCCCAGCCCGTTGGCACGGCGATGCCCAGGGGACGGTGCCAGCCCTGGATCCCTTTCCCACCCCGACTTGCTGTACCTGCCACATCCTTTTGTCTCGGGAGTGCCCGGCCTTTTAGTGCCATTAATGCCCAGAAAATAAATGGAAAATAAACACTCCCTTCACAGCTGAATCGCCACCCCCCCACCCCATTAATACAACGCTGAGCCGCTGACAAATATTCCCTTTAAAAATGCCAGCACAGTTGGAAAGGGATTTGTTTTCATTTAGGGGAGATGGGTAATTTTTGCTTTAATAAATGTTTTTCCTCGTTTACACTGGAGTAGGATATTTATGAGGGGTCACTCGGTATCAGAGCCGTGGCAGCAGCAGCACAGGATGCAAAAACGGTGGTGGGGATGCTCTGTGCCACAGTTTTAAGCCTCAAAACCAGCTGAATGCTTAACTCAAAGATTTATTAATGCTCCATCATGTCTAAAAATTAATTTAAAAAAAATTATCCTACCTAGGGAGCACAGGGAATTGCACAGCAATTGGTTGTATTTAGATCTGGTCAAAATATTTTCAATTTTTTTGGTGGTGTTTTTTCCTATATTTGTGCCAAATGCTGTTTAGGACTATGTGGATACTACATGAGAAAAAAAAAAAATGGTTTACTCAAGGAGGTTTTTTTCTAGTTTAAATACAAGAAGCTATTGATTTTTTTTTTCTTAACAAAAGTTTAACAGAATTTCTGTGTTCCATTAAAAAAATTTAACTGACATCCTCATTTCTCTTCCATGCCACTTTTTTCCCGATTTTTTTTTTTTTTCAGGTGAAGGCGGGGATCCACTGCCTCACTTGGAAAAAGTTTTTTCAGCAATTCCAACAATATTCCCAAAGCTGCCCTCTCCCAGCTCTCTCTGTGAGCAGAGCCCCCCCCTCCCCACTAATGCAGCCAGAACAAGGGGGAAAAATGTATTTTATTGAATAATTTATGTTGGGAAAGACCTTTAAAATCTATCCAGCCATTAAAAATTCAGAAGTATTTGGGTCCTTACTGACAATCCCTCGGGCAGGTCAGAGCCCCTGGCACTGCCCACCCTCCCGATGAGCCCGGGGATGAGGGGAAGGAGCAGCTCAGGGGGGTTTGCTGCTCCTTCTGCTTGCTCCAAAAGCAGCTGAGGGAGCTCGGGGACAGCGAGGGACAGCGAGGGACAGGGAGGGACAGAGAGGGACAGGGAGGGACAGGGAGGGACAGCGAGGGACAGGGAGGGACAGAGAGGGACAGGGAGGGACAGAGAGGACAGGGGGGGACAGAGAGGGACAGCGAGGGACAGAGAGGGACAGGGGGGGACAGCGAGGGACAGAGAGGGACAGCGAGGGACAGGGAGGGACA
>WBNO01007205.1:515836-546020 GCA_013400575.1 Peucedramus taeniatus | reverse complement strand
AAAAAAAAAAAGAGAGAGAGAGAGAGAAAAGAGAACTTATGGACATGAGCTGAGAGGCGGGGAAAGAGGGGAGGGGAAATGAGCCGGGCCAAGTTAAAATTCCGACAGAGAAGTTGCAGCTGAACTATAGAGTCTAGACAAGCATTCACAGCCCCGGCCCCGATTGTTATAGAGCCTCTATTGTCTTAATTAACCATTTTAGCTGCAATGGAAGCAGACAAATCTTTTCTTCTCCATCCCACCCCTCCTCTGCTGCACACTCATGCAGACAAACAGCACCAAGTCAAGTGCTTTGATTTAAAAACCCCTCGGCATATCCACACACACCTTCTTTTGGGGCAGAGCTTTGCAAGGTTCGTTGAGAAAATCACTCGCCAAACAAGCAAGGGGAGAGGGGCGAGCTGGAGGTGGGGAAAAAAAGAAATGCAAATCCTGACGCAACATGAATGGGAACAAATGGGTTGATTCTTTTAATCTCCTAATGTGCTTAATAAAGCATTATTGCAATGCAAATTTTATTTTAATGCTGTACATATTTTATTTGACATGCTGGTAATTTTAGTTGGCTGAACAATCCGTTGCTTTGTTTTACTGAGTTATTTCTGTTTGGGGGGATATTTTTGAAGGTATCATGGGACCTCAGCCAACCAATACCCCCTGGGAATCTGCAGCACTCTCTTCAGAGGCTTAAGCTAAAAAAATAAATAAATAAGAGGGCCAAATTCTCCTCTCTTGACCCTGATAGAAACACAGGAGCAATGCAGGAGCACATCTTGTCCTCATCTCTGAACCCTTATGATCTTCCCAGCCACTTCTCACTCATCCCACCTTGCCTTCCTGCCATCCCACTCTATCCCATCCCATTTGCACTCATTTAATGGGTTTAATGGGAAAAGCCTGACGGGCAGAAGGTTCCTCTTGCCAAGGACACCAGTGTGAGGGTCTGGCCCAGGTGCCATGGGAAGGGACATCTGCACGGAGCCCTGCTGGTCCTGGGATGCTCCAGCCCAAACCAAAGGCAGGGAAGAGCCTTCCATTCCCAAATCCAGCCTTCTCTAGGGTGGATTTGGGATTTTTCTGCTCATGAGGGTGACTGCTCCTGCAGAAGGGGTTTGCATGAGGCATTCCCAGTGCCTGCCCCTAGTGTTATTAATATTGTCCCTCTCCCACCATCAGCCAAAACTTGGCATCAGCAGCAGCTGCCCTGAAAGAAATCAGGGGGCTACAAACATTTTGAGAGCCAACCTCGCCTCGAATGGGGGGAATCTGCCTCATTTTATGCCACAGTGTCAAGGTACAAACCTGACTGCTAAAGAAAGAAATTAGTGACAATTATAATCATCGTGCTGGGCTGCAGCTCTCTAATAGAAAACTGTCACTTTGGAGGATAAATGCAGCTCAGGAGCTCTGTGTGTGTGTGTGTGTGTAAGCCTGGGAGCACTCCTGAGTCCTCTCAGAACGGGGCTTTTTTTCAGGACAGCTGGGCATGAAGCAGCTTCCCACATATCAGAACTTTATATTTTATATAAGGAGTGAGGTTTTTGCAATGAGGGTGGTGAGGCCCTGGTGCAGGTTGCCCAGAGAAGGCTGTCCCACCTCTGGAAATGTCCTAGGCCTGGGGAAGGATGAGATGGGTTTTAAGGCGCGTTCCAACCCACACCATTCCATGATTCTGTGCAGAGAGCCCAGGGATTGCTCTTCTCCCCCATGAGATGAGCTGAAGGTCAGAGAAAAACCACATGAAGAACTTTAGGAGACACAAAGTGTAGAAGCACAGAAAAGGGATGAAAAAGCACCTGTGGGGTCCCCATGGCAGAGTCTGCAACTCCTCCCTGTGTCACTGAACTCCTCCTGCCATCTCCTCAGTGCAGGTAAAAGCATAGCTCCCGTGGTGGGGGCAGGGGAGAGAAAGGAGCCAAATCTTTTGCAAAGGGGAGAATTGAGTGCAGAGGGAGAATTCCTTGTTGCAAGCCTGGAAATCCAGACCCCAAATCTGTGTGGCAAGTTTGGGAGCAGTCAGGAAGCTCTCCCTGTCCTCCACTCAGGCCTACAAGTGCCCAAGCCCTTGCAGCAGAAGGTGTGGAAACCAGAGGCACAAAGGGAGTCAGTGCTGGTCCCCTCATCCGAGGAGCTGGGATCCCTCTTCAGCCAGCTGCAGCAGTTTAGAGATGTGTCAGGAAGCCTTTCAGTGCCTGAGCACCAGCAGGGAATGGCTGCAGGAAGGATTAAGGGGATTAACGTGGTCCGGGAGCTACTTCCAAGAGATTTGCCACATTGGAGAAATCTGGGCTGCAGTGCAGGAGGGCCGAGCAGGGACCCTTGCCCTTGCTGAGGGAGCAGGGAGTTTGTGAATCAAAAGAGATCCAAAATACATCCTGCCCTGTTCTGGTTTTCCCTCAGGACCTGCCACAGCTGTTCTAAGCCACCGAGCTGCCACTGGTGAGCCCAGGATGCAGAGCAGCATTTCTGGGGAGGAAAAACCAGTTTTGTCTAGCCATGTTCACAGCCAGGTCTGCAAACTTCTGAATTCCCACACACTTCATTCCTACAGGAACAAGGACCACAGAGACTCCTCACTTTGAGCTGTGTTGGGGAGGCCTGGGGGGCACAAGCCCAAAGGTGCGAGCTTGGACTCCAGCCACCCACCAAAGGGCAGCCAACAAGCCCAGCTGGCACATCCCTTCCTACCTACACCACCTTATCTAGCTGGTGGCCACTCCAACCACAGCAAAAGAAATTTCCTGGTGGTCTTCCAGAAGTGGAAACCCTACAGAAATTACTGGGGACACCAGCACCCTCAGTAAAACCTTTGACACCTTCCTCAACACCAGCCAAAGACTTTCGATCATACAAATAGCAGGGGCAGAACTGCAGGGCAGGACAGGCTACGGCATGGACACCCACCACGGCATGGACACCCACCACAACATGGACACTCATTATGGCATGGACACCCATTATGGCATGGACACCCACCACGGCATGGACACCCACCATGGCCTGGACACCCACCATGGCGGGGACACCCACCACAGCATGGACACCCATTATGGCATGGACACCCACCACAGCATGAACATCCANCATGGACACCCACCACGGCATGGACACCCACCACAACATGGACACCCACCACAACATGGACACCCATTATGGCACGGACACCCACCACAACATGGACACCCACCACGGCATGGACACCCACCATGACATGAACACCCACCATGGTGGGGACACCCACCATGGCATGGGCAACCACCACAGCATGGACACCCACCACAACATGGACACCCATTATGGCATGGACACCCACCACGGCATGGACACCCACCACAACATGGACACCCACCACAGCATGGACACCCACCACGGCATGGACACCCACCATGGTTTGGACACCCACCATGGTTTGGACACCCACCACGGCATGGACACCCACCACCGTCTGGAGATCTACCACAGCCTGCAGCATGGCCAAAGACCCACCGTGCCTTCCTGGCAATCAGGCTGGCCCGTGCCCTGATGGCTGGTGGGTCCCAGGTGGCATCTCCTCAGGCCCACGGGTGGGATCACGGTGTTTCTCTGCCACCCAGCTGCTGGCACTCTGCTCAGTGACCATCCAGAGGGGTTCAGGAGGGCCTTGGGGCAGGCGGCCTGGCCGTCCTATGCAAGGTCCATCGTGTGCATGCTCCAGCCTTCACGTGTGTTCCACTTGTCCCATACGTTCTCCATTCACCATGTGCCTGCTTGGTCCCGTTCATGCTCCATCCAAACAACTTCTCCAGTCACCACGAGCCTCCTCCAGCCGTTACACACACGTTCCAACCCTCACGTGCACGCTCCATCCATCACCTGCATTGCCCATCAATCACATACATCCTGCAACCATCACAACCATCCTCCAACCATCACAACCATCCTCCAACCATCACATGCATCCCCAACCATCACATCCAGCCTGCAACCATCACAACCATCCTCCAACCATCACAACCATCCTCCAACCATCACAACCATCCTGCAACCATCACAGATGTCCTGCAACTGTCGTGTGCATCCTCCAACCATCACCTGCATCCTCCAACCTTCACATCCATCCTCCAACCATCACAACCATCCTCCAACCATCACAACCATCCTGCAACCATCACAGATGTCCTGCAACTGTCGTGTGCATCCTCCAACCATCACCTGCATCCTCCAACCATCACATCCATCCTGCAACCATCACAACCATCCTCCAACCATCACATGCATCCCCAACCATCACATCCAGCCTGCATCCATCACAACCATCCTCCAACCATCACAACCATCCTCCAACCATCACAACCATCCTGCAACCATCACAGATGTCCTGCAACCGTCGTGTGCATCCTCCAACCATCACCTGCATCCTCCAACCATCACCTGCATCCTACAACCATCACATCCATCCTCCAACCATCATGTGCATCCTCCAACCATCACAACCATCCTCCAACCATCACATCCATCCACCAACCATCACCTGCATCCTCCAACCATCACAACCGTCCTGCAACCATCATGTGCATCTTCCAACCATCGTGTGCATCCTCCAACCATCACATCTATCTTCCAACCATCACATCCACCCTCCAACCATCACATACACCCTGCAACCATCACAACCATCCTTCAACCATCATGGGCATCCTGCAACCACCACAACTATCCTGCAACCATCACAATCATCCTGCAACCATCCAGGCCCGGCCTAGGGAGAGCACAGACCAGTCCTGTGCCCTGGAAAGGGGCTGGAGGAGCCCAGAGGATGGCAAGGCTGTTGTTGGCCCTGCACAGTGCACGAGACGCTTCATCTTTGTTAAAGCCTCCAGGCATGCTCTTAATGTTACCCCTCTAATAATAATATTTCATCTGCCTTATCTGATTAGGTTAGGCTCATTTGATTTTTGCAAAACACCTTTAATCACCTTGCAAATTCCCCATCATTACAAACAGAACCACCACAAACATTATTGGCAATCTGAGTTTTATTTTCAGCAATCTTTTTTTTTTTTTCATATGCAAGAAAGACAGTTGTAAAAAAAATTAATTTTAAAAATATGAACAAGACAGAGGCTGAGAAAACATTAACAAGGCCCTATGCTTTCTGCTAAAGTGCCTTCATTTCATTATCATTAAATTTGCCTAGTAATTAGATTTCGGTGCATGAATATTTTAAAAAAATGTAACAGACAGGCTGTCAAAAAAAAGCACGACAACATCAATTCGATAATTTTTTAGACAGAGACATTCATAAGCAATTAACACAGATTTCCTGGGGTTGGAGACTCTTTTTCTTTCTTTTCTTCTTTTTTTTTTTCAATTTTTCCTATTCTTCCAGCCTTATGTTCTTCACCTGAAATTAAAAGAAAAATAAAATCACTGTAAACATCAGCCCTTTCTGCCCTTTTTCCCTGTTTGCTAACATGATTTCAGTGCCATTTCCCCCTCGCTTAGCATGCTCCAGCACTCCTCCCCCTGCCTCCCACCCCAGCCTTGCTAAACACGGGCAGGCACAAGGTTGGGTCATCCATCAGACCTCCCCACTCCTGCAGGACCAGATTAAATTAAGGTTGCATGAAGCTTCTGTCTTGATCTTCAGGCATTTCTGCTGAAAACAGTGATTTTGATCACTATTTGCATAATGTACAGTTACGTATTCACTGGGTCCCTAATTATACGATCTGTGTTTGACACCGCTCCAGACGTGGGGAGGTTTGTGCAGGGCATACCAACCACTGCTCCCAGCGTTCCTGCTCCTGCTCCGGCTCCAGGAGAGCCCAGGAGGATCCATCCCCTCCCCATGGCTCCTCCCTGCAGGCCGGTGCCACCGGACAGGGGTGGCACAGCCCCGTTTGCCCTTCCCACCTCGTTTGTGGGTTTCACAGAGCGATGCCAGTCCCTGTAAGTCCCTACAGCTGCCAAAACAGAGCCATTGTCCTCTCATTTTCATCCCTTGGGATGCACATGAGGCCCACCAGCCTCTCTCTTGCTCATGCTGTGCCTTTCCAACAGCATCAAAAGGTGGATGGAAAGCAGCATAATCCCAGTTTCCTCCTTTTTTTATCTCCTCAGCAGTCCCAGAAGAACCTCACATGCCAGAAGAAAATCCAGTTTGCTGAGGTGATTCAAGGTTTGAGCTGCTTTGGAGGTGGGAGTAGCACATGGGAGGTTTAGCCCATGCCTGGAACCAGCACAGACCCCAGCCCACATTTCCCACATGACTTATGCAGCACCACCGACCCCATGGAGATGCCCAGGAAGGAGCTGGTTGCTCACCAGCAGCTTCTTGCACTTGCAGGGTGTAAGTTCCCACCCCCTCCTGAACCCTTCATTTGGAAAACAGCAACATTTGCAGGGATTTTCAGAGAACCGTGGAAGGGTTTGGATTGGAAGGGACCTTAAAGCTCATCTCATTCTATCCGTAGCCATGAGCCCTGTCCAACCTGGCCTTGGACACTCCCAGGGATGGGACAGGCACAATCTGTTTGATTTCAGACAGAGCTTCCCAAGTTTCTGTGTTTAGTACTAAATCAGGTCCAACATCTGAAATACTCAAAGGACACTCTGCACAGGTCCAGCCCTAACTTCAGTGGAGCCCTTGGAATGCCAACAGACCAACCAGACCCTGGTGTTAGGTGTGTGCTCTTACAAGAGCAACATTATGCAGTGAGCCCAACCTGGGTCAGATCACCTGCAGACAGGAAGCCAAAATTACCTTTTCAGGTGTTAAAGAGCATGAGCCAGAGTTAAGAGGTGTGCTGAGAAGACAATAAACAAAACCCCAAACCACAATTATTAGACCTAAACATAGGTGGATGTTTAAAAGCCATGTCTGTGTTATTTTTTATTATTGTTATCATCATGATCATCATCTCTGGCAAATTAGGAACTCACAAAACAGCCACACACAAAGAAAATCCTGGACCTCAACTCAGGTCATGCCTTCCTAAAATCTCCTTTGCAAGGTTTTATCGGCAAGAGCAGGGAGTAGAAGCAGTTGGTACAAGCAGCTGAAAGACCAAATCAAAAGCATGTGAGCAGATTAAAGAATCAATCTCTCCGTTTGATGCAGAGGAAATCCCACTAATTATAAAGAAGGGGCTTATTTCCTGGAGTCACTCTGTTTGAAGTCATCAAAACTAGTAATACTTAATTACTCTACTTTATGGAATATATAACATCGAGGCCCTTCGCCACTCGCCAGCCCACTGCTGCCACGGCTGGCACTGGGTTTCCAGGGGGCTGTGGTGATGTTCCTCCTCTACCTATGCCCTTATTTATTCAAATGAAGCCCTTAACAGCCCTCACATGAGCCTGCGGGGAAGCATTTAAATGTGCTTTAAAAGGAGGTTATAACGAAAAAAAAACCCAGAGTGATTTAGCCCTGCGAGTTACCTGGCTATTACTGAGATGTGTGTGCGCTACGTGTGTGCCAGCAGACTCCTGCAGAATCAGGTATTGAGGATTAAACCAGACTGAAGGTATTTGCCTCATCCTAATCCTTGAAAAGGAAAGGGAACTGGCAGGGGTGTGACTGAAACACGGCCCTTCGGACCTTGCTGAGCCAGCTTTGAAGGTCCAGGAGCGAGCTGCCAGCTTCTGGTTCATGGACACATCCAGATGACATCCGTGGATGGGTGAAAAAGCACAGTCAGGTGTCTTGAGGAAATGCAAGGAGGCAAGGGATCTTCTCAGAACTGGTAGGAAGATCTCTAAAATGGAGGACTCCCTGACTGTCCTCATCTCTCCAGGGGAAATCTGGTTGGATGTGCTTTACCCAAGGGCCAACAACCCCCAGTCTCCTCAAACAACATGGTAAAGCTTGAGTTTCTGGCACTGGGTGATTCACATGGAGGGGAATCACAAATTCCATTAAAAAGTCACGATAATCCTATTTTTACAGGTTGAAAGAAACCTTAGAAAATGTGACCCAAGAGGTTCAGGCAGATAAAGGCAAGTAAATTCCTTTTTGCCACTCCTGATGCGGTCTCAAGCAGATCTGAGTGTTCCCAATTGCATCCCTGGCCCTGATGCTGCTCCCAGCACCTGGATCTGCAAGCAAAGACTTTCCTGGTAGGGGAGCAAAACCCTAAATGCCTCTCCCAGGATACCACAAGGTTCCCTAAGCCCAAA
Source organism: Peucedramus taeniatus (assembly GCA_013400575.1). NCBI lineage: Eukaryota > Metazoa > Chordata > Aves > Passeriformes > Fringillidae > Peucedramus > Peucedramus taeniatus. Next base: position 537,857 of record WBNO01007205.1, on the reverse strand, counting down.
ACTCTTCTAAAGGCAAACTCCAGGGAGCAGGTAAAGGAAGAGCTGCCCATTTCCATGGCTGGGGAGCACCAGGACAACCCAGGTTTGATTTGCTCAGGTCTGGCTGGTTATGAGACTTTTTTCAAATTGCTCTTTTTCCAGCTAAGCTGGTAAATGTTGCAGGGGAGGGACAGAAGCACAGCTCTTCCTTCATCAGCACCTGCACAGACCCACCTGGGGCTGTAGGAGCTGCACACACACCACCATTACCAATGGCAAAACCAATTATTACCAAAGGCAACAATGAATCTCCTGCTCCATCCCGGAGCTTCTCCCAAATAATAGAGTCCAGCAGGGAGAGCACAGGGAGATGTGGAGCCATGAGCCTCTGTTTGAAATTCTGCACATACCATGGCATCAGGAATGTCCCAGGAATGCTGCTTTGGAGTCATGAGGGCCTCACAGCCAGGAATTGTGGGTGAAAAGGGTTTGTTTCCCCTAAGACAGAAGGGAAAGAAATCTGCTAAGCCCAGGTTTGACCTGACTTGGAAATGCAACTGGGCTCCAGACTAGCTCGGCTGGCCTGAAAAATCCCTTTTAAGATGTCTGAGCCTTGTAGAAGCCCCAAGCATAACATGTCTCTAAAAACCCTCTGCCTGCTTGAGGCCCCTTGCAATTCTGCTGCTGCTGGGAGAACAAGCGGGTGCCGTGCTGAACAGCACCCCCAGGGCAGGGATATCAGCAGAATATCCCCCTGCTCTTGGCTGTGCCCTTCCTTGGTGCAGATCAGGCTCCAGAGAGGCCCCAGCACTGCTGGGCTCTGTGGGAGGATGGGAGTGCACTGAGGCATCCACACAGATCTGGGAGATGAGGACTCAGTGTCCAGCCTGGTCACAGTCTGGTCTGCTCTGGGTCCCAAGGACTGCACGGCCCTTCCAGGATCCTCCCTGCTTGGTGCTCTCCTTTGGAGAGCAAGAATCCACCTGGAGGGGCACAGCTCAGAGCTGTCTTTTCTCTTTTATATGCTTGGGGGGAGTGAATCAAAATATTTCCCCGAGCAACATAGAGAATTCCAGCATTTCACCCATTGTGGGTGGTGGGAATAGTTCAAGTAGGACCTGAAATAAAACTCTCACATTTCAGTCCCTCTGGAACTGAGAAACACCCACAACAAGCCTATAGCTGATTTTTTTTTTTTTTTTTTTTTTTTTTTTTTTTTTTTTTTTTTTTTTTTTTTTTTTTTTTGCCTCATTTCTTCAGCTCTAAGATATCAAAGGAGAAAAAGGATCTGCTGCGAGGCAAATATCCCTATCTTTGCTGGCTGGCAAGAGACCAGCCAGAAAGGAACTGTATTTTATCCAAAGAGGCTTTCTAGGGCTGGACACATCCTCCCCTGTGATCTGTCATGGCCCAGGCAGCAGCGAGGAGCAGACCCAGACTGCTCAGACCTGGGGCTCAGCCCTGCATCTCCATCTCAGCCATGGAAGTGATGACCTGCTGCAGGTGGGAAGGGCTGCATCCCTCAGGGCTCTGGGCAGAAGGATGGATTCAACCCCCCTGGTCCTAGCCCTGTCCTAGGTCAGAGCTCCGAGCTGTTCTAACAGCAGAGCACAAACTAAACTTTGGGGTCTGCTGCTTTGCACGCTGCTCTGAGACCACAGGCAATGCACCTTTTTCCCTAAAGCCTCAAAATGGGGGCTCAGGCAGAGGTGGGTTTTGTGCCTGAAAAATAAACACACCCACAAGAGCTAAACCTTCCTGTAAGAGAAGAACAAGGGTTTAAATGCTCTGCTCAGAGGGGTGTGCAAGGGGGTCTGGCTCTCCTGCTGGCTGTCCCTGGAGGAAGGGGTGAGCCGGTCCCCACTGCCATCACAGAGTGAAGACCCCGCCACAGCCTGGCTGAGGTCTGTTTGTCACTTTTCCTTCATTATTTGCAGTTTGTACACAGGCGTCATTAGGGATTCATTCGGTTTCCCTAGCAGCAGGCATTAGTCTGGCTTCCCTTTCCCCCTTCTCTCGCCAGCGCCCTTTATTTTTAGTGTCTTATTTACAGTTTGACAGAGTAACTGTAACCCTTGCAAGCTACTCCAGCGGCTTTAATCGGGGGAATAATGAGTCCTGTCTGGCGATGAATAGAATTTAGGGGACAGATTGTTCCACACTCGCCCGGTGGGGTAATTTATTTATGTGCGCACTTGTCAGGAGGAGAAAGGGACGGGGGATCTGTATGCACCGAGGACATTGCCGGCGCTGAAAGGGAAGGGAGANCCGCGGCGGGCAGCCCTCCCCGGCACTGCCCCGCATAGCCGCGGCACGGGGAGCAGCCCCATAGCAACCGTACAGTAGCGGGAGCACAGCGGGGGTCTGGGAAGAGAGGCAAAGCCCTCGGAAAAATACAGGATGGGTCCAGACAATGGCTCTCTCTCATATCATAAATTACACGGCAGCAACAAAAAGCAACGGATCCTGCCCTCTTCCCCGCTCCCACAGCTCGCTGGACGCTGCTGGGCATCCCCGGGCATGGGGACAGCGGCGGCACGAGGGCTTTCCGAAGGAGGGAGGAGGAGGCGTTGCACCTCCCAGCCCACAGCATCCTCTTCGCCCTTTCCCTGTCCCCTCAAAGCACGTTTCCTTTGCTCCACAGCTTTCCTGCTTTCTGCCTCCCCTGAGCACTGCTGCCTGTTGCACCACGACTCTGGTCCTTCAGCCACTGCTGGCCATGCCCAGGATTGGAGAGGAGCAGCTCCTGATCCAGCAGCAGGATGATTTCTCCTTCTTCTGCTCTCGAGGGAAAACGTCCTTTCACTCCCTGTTTCTTTCCCCCCTTCTCCCCCTTCTCTATCCCCCTCAAGGCTGGGAGCGTTTTGCATCTAGAGCTGACAGCAGCAAGGTCTCAGCTCAGTGTCTTCCAGGAGGTGGTCGGAGCTGGACCAGGCTGCCCCGCAGCCATCCCTGGGCTCCTGTGCAAAGCAGGACACTGGGATACCAAGCTCGAGGTCACCTCAGCCAGGAGAGGGTCCCCATTAGCAGAAAGGATCCACTTTGCAGAGACACTGAGAAGAGTCAGGACAGGAGTGCAGGGGGTCTCTTTGCACCCCCAGCTGTCAGGATAAAAGAGGGGGGGTCAGGCTGCTCACCCCCACTCAGACATGGAGGTGCTCAAGCTCCACCTGAGTTTGTTGCTGATGTCCCTTAAACCTCTTCCTGCTTGGCCCAGCTCCCACCTACACTTGGCAACTTTCCTTTACAAAACAGCCTCAAAGTTAGTCCAGAATTACATTTTCTACCTAAGTGAGGACACATTTTAAGTAGCCAATGTGGCATCAGGACACTCCTGCTCTGGCAACACCCTTTTCACACCAGTGTAGCCATTCTGGCTGCATGGGATTTGCCTTCACTGCCCTGTCAGTAGAGTCAGAAATGGAACAGCACTGCCACAGTCTGATCCCTGATACCACTGTGGTGCAGAGCATATTCCTGTTCCTGGAGTTTTACCAGTTTACCAGCAAACTGGGTGAGCCACATGACTCTGAGTCCAAGCAATCACCCAGACACACCTCACCCAGCCCGGGTTCCTCTCACAGGTGAGGGGCTACAAGGACCACGGGTTCTGGCTATCTTAGACTTCAAACCATGGAAGCAGCAAGTTAGTAGGCAGTGTAGAGGACTAAACCAGGCAGAAAGCACTATCACAGCTCCAAGCCATGGAACAGAGAACTAGTCTCTGGTTGTCCACTGGAGTAGAACCTGTGTGATGGTCCTGGCACTTTGTTGCCACAGCCTGGGGCCAACAGTGATGCACCAGCTGCTTGGGAGCAAAGATCTGATCAAGGGTTCTGCATCTGGAGAGAGCCCTCAGCCAGCACAAGCACCTGAGATGCGCGTGAGGGTCTGGCAAGATGGGGACAGTGTCACAGGACCTCACCCCAGGGACCCTGCAGCAGCCCTTGGCCCAAGGATGCTCCAGCCCCAGAGCCGATTTCAGGGCAGACCTTCCCCTTGGCAGTCAGGCTGAAACCTCTCCTTGCTCAGCTGGACTCAAGGCGGGACAAGAGTCCTTAAAAAAATGTGAGAAAAGGTCTTTGCACCGGGAACCTGTCTCTGCCCTTCCGAGGGCTTTGGTGGGTGCCCAGCCCAGCCCCGGGGCCAGGGCAGCCCCTGCCCTGCTCCGTTCTGCCGAGGGAGCAGAGCGGTGCCGATCCCAGCCAAACCTGCAGCACCGCCGCGTCGGGCCTGGGGTGGGGGAACCTCCTCGCGGGTACAATGACTGTCTATTCTGCTGATCACAAGCCTAATCCTCTTTGGTTTTTAATTGGCATTTGGGCTAAGCTGATTTAAACCTCTTCACCTTGTTGGGTCCCCCCTCCCCACTTCTTTCTTTTCGTTTTTTTTTTTTTTTCTTTTTTTTTTTCGTTTTTTTTTTTCTGACCAAATAACAACGCTGCCATCACCAAGTCCCCGGCACAATGACAGCTTTGTGCAAGGGCGAGAGGAGAGGAAAGGGAAAGGGAGGGGGAGAAGGGAAATGTGCTGAACACACTCGGAAACAATGCAGAGTTTGTGATTCAGACTTGACCACTGGCAAAGCACCCGCTTCAGCTGCGCCTCGATAATAAACACACTGTCCCTTCCCAGCACCTCTCCCCTGCTCATCACCTCCTCCTCGGGCCAGCTGCCCACCGGTGTGGGCTCTACCTGCCATCCCCATCCCCATGCCTCGAGGGATGCGGCTTTCCCACGCCCCAGTGTGACCCACCACAGTGGTACCACATCCCCAGGCTCACCAGCGAGTGGCCCACAGGATGGGCATGTCCTGGTGTCCTCTGCACCCTGTCTGTGCCTGCGCTGGTGTCCCCACGCCGAGGCCCAGTGCTGGTCAGCAGCCCTGGTCAGCCTGGACAGGCGCTGGTGGAAATCAGGATCCAAATTGTGCTCCAGGCCGGGGTCTGCCAGCAGAGCAGGGAGAGGAGGAGGAGGATGAGCTGGGGTCAGCCATGGTGAGGGGCTTCTGCTGAGGGTCCCTCTAGTCAAGGTCCTGCTGGCAGCTCCTCATGGCTTTTGGAGGGGGGGGTTTTCCATGTAACCCCCACTCCTGATTCATGTAATAATGAGCCAATCTGAGCTAAAACCAAACACAACAGAAACACCGTTATTATCCTCTTTCCATTTAACAGGTAACCCCCCTCCCCTGTTTTTGTTTATTCCTGTGGATGAGGCACCCACCTCTCCCAGGGCTTGGGCATTATGAGTTGACAAACCCACAAAAAAAGAGGTTAAACACAGAAAAAAATCCAGATGCTTGAGACTTTGGGCCAAGTGGTCAGCAAGGAAGGTGCTGGTGACCACGGAGAATTTGGGTCCTCTTTTTCCCCACCCGTGGTCACCATGAGCTCTCACCAATCCCCAAACATTCACCATGGAGACACACAGCCCATCCTGGCAGCCTGCTGGTGCCAGACCCAGTGTAAGTTTAGGGAAACTTCTTTAAAAAAATCAAATTTTTTAAAAATTTCCCCTTACCATGATATTCCCAGTGAACTCTCACCAGGGCCAGAGACCTGCAATTCATCAGCCAGAAAATGAGCAGCATGTAGGGTGAATCCACATCCAGCCTGGCAAGATAGAAAAAAGAGGATGTTAAATGTCAGATCCGTGTTCTCTGGCTGGATTACACCCGGACAGGGAGATTACAGCCACGCTTCTGACACGAAATGGGAATGAGGAAGAGAGAATTCATCTGGAAAACTCTCAGCATTTTTGAAACTGGGCTGGTTTCCTAATTTGAGATGCTTCTGTGGGGCCTTAGCCTTGTAGGGAGCAAGAGGAGCTGGGGTCTGCTCTGGGGCAATTTGAAAGGACCGTTTGAAATGAAATGAAATTTGAAATGAAATGAAATTTGAAATTTCTCGTTGCACCATTCATGTCCCTGCCAGGTGTGGTGCCAGCCAGCATCTCACTGCAGTCATGTAGCAAAACTAGTTCCAAGTGCTCAAAAGCTACAAGCAGGACCAAAATCTCTAAATCGAAGCCAAAACCCCACCACATTTATTTTTCCTTTGTCTTCTGGGGATCTGTGTTCTCCAGGTGTCCACCAGGGCCCAAAGCCAAACCCAAGCCCGGAGCCCCCTGAGGCTGGGGGGATTTATCCTGCCTGTCCTGAGAACTTTGAGTTCCCGTTGAGGGAAGAGTCCTGGATCAGAGGAGCCTCTCAGGGTGCACACTGTGACTGCCACCCTCAATGCAGCAGGAACCAAGGGGCAAAGCTCCAGCACTGCTCATCCCTGCTTGAAAATATCAAAAGCAAGCAGCCCTGACCCTTTGGATGCTTTGGAGTATCCTTACAGAATTGGTTTATGTTTTAATAATATATTAATATTCACTTTATGTACTTTTCATGTGTATAAACTCTGTGTAGTGGTTTTGGTTTGCTAATTTAAGATTTCTCTGCCTCCAGCTGCGGCTACTCACAGGCTACACATGGATTTAGAGACCCAGTGCAGAACTGATGAGGTTTGACTGAGGAAGGGCCAGAGAAAGAGCTTGTTCTGCTGGCCAGTAGTCCCATAAACCATCTCTAACTACAGAAATCTGATCCTGTGGAAATTCAGTGGTGCAAAGCCAGTGAGTGGCACTGGTGGGAGCAGAGCAGCAATGCCCAGACCCATCCTCTCCTTCCAGCTCTGCTTCCAACACATTCCTGTGCCCCATCCCGGGCAAAGAACCAGAAAAAAGGAAGGAGGGAAAAAAATCCCCCAGCACAGCCTGAAGTTTATAAATAAAAGCAGTGAGAAATGGACTAAGTAGCTGCAGCTTATCCCAAGAGCTAAGAGCCTTAGCGCATTTTTGCAAGTTTTAGGGAAGTATTTCCCATTCCTGACTAAGCACGTTTGGCAGGCAGAGCGGAGCGCGTGGCCGCATGCCCTTCCCAGCTCCAGCTAAAGGGCTAAAATGGTGACAGCCACCCCTTCCCCAGCCCCTTCCCACCCCACAGACCCCACCAGGGACCAGGCTAGAGCCAAGCCCAGCCACGTTCCCCACGGGGCTGCCCCCAGCCAGGTGTGTCTGGCGTTCCGGCATCAGCCGGCAAGCAAACAAATGTGATTTATTTTTCTTCTAGGGATAGATTTTGAGTTGGTTTTAATCTGCTTTCAAAATTCCCGTCACACCAGGGTTAAACTCACTTAGCATATTTAGGCTTTTAAGTTTCCAGGTCTCATGGCAACAGAGGGATGGGGAGAAATTAAAAAGAACAACAAACACGGCCTCATGGAACACCAAGATTTTCACCTAAACCACAAACCTCTTGCAATGGGTCTTCAGATAAAACACCCCAATATATTCCAAGTGCTGTAATAAAATTAATCACTTCCCACTGCACCAGTTGTGTGAAGAGATTTTTTTTCCCCTCTCTCAGATTAACCTGAGCACAATAACTTTGTGCCCACAGATCACTTGGACCAGGCGAAGGCTCTCATGCCTCAGCCCATGGCACACAGGAGGGGATGAAGTCACTCTTGTTTCACATTGATTCTTCCCCCCTTTCTTAAACAGCCACAAAATGGTTTTAGCAAGAGGAAAAATGAGGCTATTGAATTTTTCTAGTCCAAAAGAAGGAGGAGGGGGTAAAAAAAAATAATTAAACAGCTGTTTTGCTAATGTTATCACAGTACACAAAGAATGAAATGTCGTCTAGTGCATCCAGGAAAAAATTCTGCAGCCAAGTCCCAAGCCCCATAAAAGGGGATTTTGAACAATAATTTTTTTAAAATATGGTAAAAAAAGATGAGAGACCTGCCGAGGTGGCGTAAAACATGGAGATGAGGTGAAAAGAGGCTGATTTTGGGGTGAGGGTTTGCTGAGGGGTTTCATGGCCATGACACCCCAGTGAGGGGGGGAAGAGGGAAATCCCAAATCCTGATGAAGCTGGGATGAGCCCCTCAAGGCGAACGCCCCGCCGTGAGGCCGGGAAGAGCTCCTTGAGGCTGAAAGACCCACGGTGAGGCCGGGATGAGCCCCTTGAGGCTGAAAGACCCACGGTGAGGCCGGGATGAGCCCCTTGAGGCCGAAGGCTCCACGGTGAGTCCGGGATGAGCCCCTTGAGGCTGAAAGACCCACGGTGAGGCTGGGATGAGCCCCTTGAGGCCGAAGGCTCCGCGGTGAAGCTGGGATGAGCCCCTTGAGGCCGAAGGCCCCGTGGTGAGGCTGGGATAAGCCCCTTGAGGCCGAAGGCTCCATGGCGAGGCCGTGGCACCCAGAGCACTGTGAGTGGCTCCATCCCATCCCATGGAAGCCGCCGGAATGCAATGGAAGCCGCCGGAACGCTCCCGCCCGCGTGGCTGGGCCCGGCTGAGGGGAATCGGCCATTTTACACAGCAGCTGCCTAAAATGGTGGCTCCCACCTTGCCTTCCCCTCAGCACGCATGCACCCACGGGGAGGGGAGGGCTGGGGCCGCAGCCCCCCGCTCGCAAGGGCGCCGGGAACGGGAGCCAAGATGGAATTAGAGGCAGAAATTAAAGGAGGGGAAGGGGGGCAAGTGGGAGAGGATGCGCCTGGCCTCGCCACGGCCTAGCGATGGCTGGCTTTGTGCGTCCTGCGGAAGGGAGAAGGCCTAGAGGGGGGAAAAATGGGGGGAAAGAGGGGAAGGAAAAGAGCGTTTGGGTGAGGATGGCGAGGGGCAGGGATGCACGGGGGTGCAGGGAAAAAATCTTCCCTTCTTTCTTCACCGACCCCCCTTCACCCTCCCTGCAATCCCGCTTTGACTTTTCCCACAGAAGTAGCCAACCTCCAAGAATGCAAATGACATTCATTATGCAAATGCATGCAAATCAGGTTTAACTATCGGAAGAAGGGCTCAGAATTTCTAATGGGTTAACTCTTTCCTGCGCGGCCCAGATAACAAGAGCCCTGGTGTCTTCCTTGGGGCTTTGTGCTTCCCCATCCATTGCGGGCACCCCGACCCGCACCCCTCGGTGGGCACCGAGGTGGGGAGGGTGGAACAAAGCATCAAGAAAATACCAACAACAACAATAAAAAAAACCCTACTGGCGTGGGAGCGGCTGCCCCTTCGTTAAACGTTCCAGCAGGAGACAAGACAAAGCAGGCTTAAGCGCGAAATTGGGGGGGAAAATGGAAATTAAAATGGGAAAAGAAAACAAAAGAAAAAATAGGAAAACAACAACAACAACAAAAGAAAAGGAAAATAAAACTAAAGGAAAATGAAACATTAAAAAGGAAAATAGAAAGGAAAATAAAGAGGAAAATAAAAAGAGAAATAAAAATGAAAATAAAAAGAAAAAGGAAAATTTAAAAATAAATCGAAAAATAAAATTAAACAAATATTAGGTAAGAAATTAAAGGAAAGGATAGAGAAGAAAAGGAAGGAAAGGGAAAGAAGAGGAGCAGGCCGCTCTTGGCAGAAGGTAAAACCCTCCGGTGGTGCAGCAGAGAAGGGTCCTTGCAGCCACAAGGGTTTGGCTGCTCGCATCGAACCCGCTCACTGGGCTGGCCTTGGAGCCCCTGGCTCTTCTTCTGCTGGGAACAAAGTCACAAAATGCACCAAGATTCCATTCTTCTTCTTTTTCTTTTTCTTTTTTTTCCCCAGTGTTTCCACTGAGGAAAAAAATTAAATCGTGATTTCCCCCAGTGTTGAGTGAGCCCGTGGTCCTCCGGGCAGAGAGGGAGGGAGGAGCAGAGGGTGGCAGTGGTGGCACTGGGGCCCCAATGCACATCCCTGTGACCTGCCCAGCATCCTGGCATGTCCAGAGTGCGTTCAAAACGTGTGTGGCATCGGTGCCCCACTCCTCCAGACCTTTGTAAAAATCCTGGTTCCTGATTCCTGCCCCAAAGATGAGAAGGCCCCAGAGCTGGGAACCGAAACAAGGAAATTCCAGGTAGTGACCTCGTGCTCACTGAATGTTGGGATTCCAGGAATTATAAATATTACAGAGAAATAGATGCATGGCAGAATTCTAAATATTTTATAGCAACATTGTATTGATTCACAATAATAAAGCACTTTAGGATTATTGTTATGTTTTGCCCGAGAATTATTCCTTATCTGTTCCAAAATCTCCTGATTTTTCTGTTATTTTCTATACCTCCTTTTACATTTGATCTTTTTTCTCAATCAGCTCAAAATCTCGTTATTTGAGCTGTAAGGTGTTACATGCAGCAGCAATAATCTGTGCAAGGACAAGAATTTCCCAAATTTTAGGGGTTTGGTTTGAGACACCGTAAAAATTATTGGTTTAGAGTCACTTTGCTGTGCTCTGAAATGCCTGAGCCCAGAGCTACTGTTCATTTATTAAAAAATGAACCTTTTTATTTCATTAAGCTGGTTCCAGCATAATAAGGCCTCTGAAGAGGGTAAAATATACTTGAGGTGTGCACTTTGGCAAACCTTTTTCCCAAAGAAAAAGAAAAAGAAAATTAAAAAAAAAAAAAGAAAAGCGTCAGTAATTTGGGTTTCTTTACGTCTTCTGGCTTCCAGCCCATTGGAGCAGGAACCTTGCTCTGCTCCCCTCATCTTCTTTTGGCTCCAAGCCCCAATTTCCAAGTTCACATATCATTCTAAAAGTAGAATTGGGTGATTTTTTTCTCTTTTTCAATTAGTTATTGGAAAGTATATTTTTTAAGAAAATTTAACAAACAAACACTCACACCCCCCCCAAAAAAAAAAATATATATATATGTATATGTTCTTTTAAATTTTCTTTTCAAATTAAATTTTTTTAAAGGGCTGGAGGATGCTGGGGGGTGCAGCCATGCCCAGACGTGGCGGGGAGCTGCTCATCACTAATGACCAATACTGCATTTTCCTGGCATGGGGCTGACAGGACAAACTCCTCAGGTGCTGCCTCCTGAGCACCCAAACACCCAGAAATTGTCATTTCCTGGCACAGTAAGGAGGCAGGATGCATTAACAAATACCTGGTGTCGTGGGCGTCCTCGGAGCTGTGGCAGGACAGGCCTCGAGCTGCAGGACACAAAACCAAGACCGAGTTTAGCACAAGGTTGGCAGAAAGAAGTGCAGAAATTGCTGGATTTAAAAACTCCAAGTGAAGTCATATGAAAAGGGGTTTGAATCTATCTCCAAAAGTTATTTTTAAATTTTTTATAGCTTTGTTTTTGTTTTTTTATTTTTTTTTTTAATTTAGAAGGCCTCCTGTTAATTCAGCTCTTTGCTTTCACCTTCCCTCTCTATTAAATTTCACCACTCATGTCTACATCTGTTTCAAACCCATTTGTTCTGGTTTTCCCCCATCCTTTTGGCCCTGGAAAACTCCTAAAAACACCCAACTGCAGCCTTTGGGCACAGGGTGGGAAAAGAGGCTCCGTGGGCATTTGCAGCCTCTGCATCACCCCGTTAAAAATGCAACTTTCAATACATTTTAATCCCTTTTTATTAGAAATCAACAACACACCCTGTGAGGGTTTGTCCACACAGGGGATAGGATGGACCCTGGCAGCTTACACAGTAATTTCTTGTGTGGAAGGACCTGCAAAATCTCTGAAACAAAGGAAGAAGGGGAGGGGGGTGGGCGTTGAGAAATTACAGTGGAAATACATTTATTGAAAATATATTTTGGACAATAATTTCAAGTGATTTCTCAACAAGGAGAAGCTGCACATTCCATGGGAAATAAGAAACAGGAACAAAGTGACCCCATACAGCCACTTTCTTCCCCATTTCTTCCACCAGCCACTTAAAAAGCCATCTCTGCCAGATGCCAAGAGGTTTTGTGCCTCAAAAGCCATTTTTTCCTCCCAAACCCCACGTTCCCTCCTTGCCAGAGGGTGTTTTCCAGGAGGGACACTTAGCAGAAGGCTTTAGCATAGCCACACCATGGGGACAAGGCAGGTTGGAGAAGGTCTTTGAATGAATTCAGTATCATGGCTAATTAGCAAAGGCAGCAAGAAAATATCCTGGACAAAGGGAAACACCAAATTCTTGTGATGGGAACTAAAGTACAGCAGAAGATACCAACAGGGATGACAGTCCAGGTGCCCCAAACCAAAATTCCCAATGGAAAAGAGCCTTTAAATTCCCAAATTGTTGTGGCAAAACCTCCTACCAAGCAGGATGTTGGGTGCTTTAAGGAAGATGTGGGGTTAGGGCTGCCACAGGTAGAAGAAATATTCCTGCATGCCCACACTGGCACTGGTGCTGCCAGGAGTCACCTGGCGATCACCTCACACCAATTAAAGCACTTTAAGGGAGAATCCAAACTTTTCTGCACTCCTGCTAAAGCCAAGAGGAAAAGAAGAATTTTGCAGCAGCCACTTAAACTGCCTTGTGATGGCTGGTGCTCATCTCCTCTCAGGATGCAATGGGCTGTGAAAGCATCCTTGGACCACAAAGGAATTTCCCATGGAATCGTAGAGAAGATTTGGGTTTGGATTATCAGGCCTTAAAAGCTGCAGGAGGCACAGGCTCTCGATACTGTTATTTTTGGAGGCAAGGGCTCTCGATATTGTTATTTTTGGAGGGCTTCTGATACTGTTATTTTTAGCCAGTTTTAACTCATCTCACCAAGCCCTTCTTTTACAGCCAACTCCAGGGCTAGGGGTGGTTTCTTTTTTGCCAGACTCAATTCTCCAGCGCCCGGGGCTGCCAATACTGCTCAAAAAAAAAAAAAAAAATAACCCCCAAAAAACCCCACGCACAACACAAAAAATTCAATCCCACCACCCTTTTTTTTCCCTTATTTTCCCAAAGAACTGGGAGGCGTGAGCACTCGAGAGTCAAATTTGCCCAGGACCCGCGTTCCCTAAGAAAGCAGGGCTCATTCGCCTTCCACAAACTCCGCAGTGGCAACAAAAGTCCCTTTCAAGCCCTTCCAGACGCAAGTCCTTCAGCTCAATTAGTCAGGCACACAGAGACACAAAAAAGCCTCCCATTCAGGCTAGTGGCTGGCTGTGGAGGACAAGGGCGAAGAAAGGATCTTTCTCCCACGCTTTCACTGGGTGTCATAACAAGCAGAAAGCCCTCTTAGGGGGGATTATTGGAGATAAGAGTCCGATGGAGGGGCTGGGGCAGCAGCGAGGGCTGCAGCAGGAGGGGAGGAGGGGATGGGGTTGGGGTTGGAGGTTGCAGCTCCCAAGGTCGGGTGAGCACGGCGTCGCACTCCATCAGAAATGGTTTTTTTTTTTAAAAAAAGAGAAAATTACGATATTCCCCCCCAGCCTGTACACACACGCGCAGAATAATCCCGGTTCTCCATGGCAACCTGCTCCGTGGCCATCCCTCGCACCAGAGGAGGGAGGCAGCTTGCTTTCACTCCAGAATCTCTGCCAGCTTGTCCCGGCCCTGTCAGAGCCCCTGCCGAGCTGGGCAGAGGGGCCGGACAGGCTCCCTCACCTCCAAAAATCAGGGATTTTCTAGAGCTAAGAGAGTCCAGGGGATGCACAGCTCCGTGGGAAAGCTCTACCTCCAGAAACAGCCAGCCCTGCTCTGGGTGGGTTTAATGTTGGAAAGACCTTTTTTCACGAGAAAGAAGAAAAATACATGTCTGTGTTTGTTAGTGGGGGTTGTTTTTTGAAGGCAAAACAAAGGGAAAGAAGAGAGAAAAATCTCCAAGGACTGGAGTTTGCCAAATTGTGAGGTGGGGTGGTGGCCCATGGCCACCCATCCTCCGTGGCCCCTCTGCAGTCCCGAGCCCTCAAACCTCCCCCGAGACACGGGGGGCAATTGCTGCACCTTCTGGCCAGGCCCCAGCAGGAAGAAAACTCCTCTGGATTCTGACAGTGCCCAGCAGGACGAACCAAAGTTTCTGAGTGAATTTCGTGCCTAATTCCCTTGAACAATCCAAGTTATATTGTTAATTCCCCATCGCTTTTCCACTGACTCTGTGGAAGTTGGTGCCCCTCCAGATCTTTTCAAAGATAAGGTTCCTCTGCCACAAGCAGAATCACAAAATTCAAAACAAACCGCAGAAAATTTGGGGTTTTTCCCTCCTGCCCAGACCCAAACCCCTGCCAGTTGCTGATGCAGGATTGTCCCCACTCCCGGCACCATCGAGGAGCAGGTGACAAGAACATCCAAGTTCAGCACCATTTCACAAGGATCAGAGAGGGAATATAAACTCTCCAGGCCAGGAACGGAAAGCCAAGAAACTCTCTTGGAATACATTATCCCATAATTGTAGGGTTTCAAGCACTTTCCTCCCAAGCAGCTGGTGCCTGCTGATGCCAGAGGAAGGTTATTTGGCTCAGACACATTCCTGCCTGGTTCAGCCCGGGAATCCCTAAAACAATCCACTCCTATGAAATACTGGAAAAGCAGAATATTTCACTCAACCAAAATAGCAGAAATTTACTAAAAAATGCCTCCTTCCCAAAGAGCATTCTGTGACTCCAAAAGGGTGAAGACGATCTGAAGGATCCTCTTTCCCTTTGCCAGAGCTCACACACTGATCCAGAAAAGCTTTTGTGGTTTGTTTTTTTATTTTTTTTTGGTTGGGATTTTTTTTTTTTTTGTTAGTTGGTTATTTTTGGAGATTTTTTGTTTTTTTGTTTGGTATTTTTTTTTTTGGTTGGTTGGTGGTTGGGGTTTTTGTTGTTGTTCTTGTTGTTTGGTTTGTTTTGGGTTTTTTTACAATAAAAGATGAACTCCCAGCAGGCAGGAACCCGCTGAAAGTCAAATTAAACCTGATTTACCTGCCTTGACCCAAACAATGCAAGGCCACAAGATGAGCCAACAACCCCCTGGAGCCACACAGGGCTCAAAACCAGGCCAGTCCACCACCAATGAATATCCAGCCTTTTTCATTCCCAACACTTATTAATCAGCACTTTTTCCCCCATCTGAGAACCACATTTTCTCACTATCCCAGAGCAAGCTCCACCTCAGTCCTCTGCTCGCCTGTAAAAATGCATCACACGAGACCCAGCAGATGCACCCAACATGGATGCTCCCTCCTCCTGCACCAGCATCCTGGCACTACTCCTTTTGTCCCTGCTCCAGCAATACTCAAACCCCTGAAAGTGGAATTACAATTATTTTTACACCTAGCCTGGGCTGTCAAAGTCAAAGCTCAAGCCATGGCCGTTGATGCTGGGTGAGGATTACACAGCTTTAACTGTGCAGTTACAGATGCCAGGTCCGAGTCTGCTCTCAGCTACATCAGGATAAATCCTGGAGTTAAACACTGAGCAAGAGACTGTGATCCACTGATATCCAATTCAGCCAGGAATGCCAGTCCAAGACCTCCCCACCAGCCTTGCAGACACACGAACACCCCCAGCCACAACCGCAGGATTCGGGGCATCCCTCTCTGCAGCTGGCACCTTAAAACAAAGTTTCTCATCTCTTTTCCTTCAAAATCACCCAGGGCCATCACAGATCTGCCCGCAGCAGACCCTGCCCGCGGCCACCACCCCTTCCCCAGCTCGCCCAGCGAGAGGTGGCGAGAGGAGAGGTGTCGGGACTCACACGCACACATCCCTTTCTATATCTGTCCCCGAAAATCCCGCCGGGCAATCCGGAATGCGGCCCCAGGACTATATTTAGCCCCCCCCCGGCACGCTGGCAGCACAAGCCTGGGCCAGCAAAACCTCCCGCGGCCGCGGCGGCGATGGGAGAGCGGAGCTGCCAGCGCGGGCGGCGAGAGCCGCGGCACCGCTTTCACATCCAATCACCCCGGCTGCATCTGAGCGACCTGCCCGCTGGCGCCCGTCTCCTCCAGCAGCCTGAGGACCACAGAGCTCATCATTTTCCTTCCAGCTCTACCCCCCTCGGGGCACTGTCACCAGCTTCCCGCGGGCGGGGTGCGGGAGAGCCGCCCGGCCCCGCTTGCTGGGCATCCAGCACCACGTTTGCACCCTGGGGTAAATCAAGAAATCCCCTTTCCTGCCATACAGAGACCGGCACTGACCACCCCAAAATCACCCCAGGGCGCTGCAGAGCGCCTTGCCAAGTGCCGCGCATCGACGATCGGCAAAGCCACGGTGGGGACAAGGACAACACGATCCCTCCTGCAGGCTGTGCTCCGAGACGGGGGCACCGGGCCCAGAGCCCAGCCGGTTAATTCCGAGCATCACCCCAGCCTCCGTTCCCACACACCGGCACTCGCTGAAATTAAAGCAGGGCCTGATCTGATTCCTATGGCGGCTTAGCGCGCCCACTCAGCCGGTTTATCATAATCCCGACATAAAAATCGCTCCCTTGAAAACGCTCAGGGGTTTGAAGCCCTGATTGTTTGAAGAGGAAAGACTCTGTTCTCAGCACAAAGATGTGCTCCCCTCTCAGCCCCGGACCGGCAGCTGGAGGCTTCCATCAGCATTTCTGACCCTGTCGGTGCCCACGGCAGGAGCCCTCACGCTTTCCTTGGCACAGAGATCCCCCCAAACCCAGCTCGACCAGCTGGGCCACGCAGCACCCCAAATAGAGCAGAGCTTTGAGGACTGGTGCTGGGAACAAGTCACCGCTGGCTACCAGCCCTGCTGTGAGAGCATCTCTAAAAACCATCCCCTCTCTCTCCAAATCCAGCTGCTACTGCTTGTGGGAAGGAATTAAATCTGTGCATTTCGAAACGAAACAGATACATGCAAATTTCTATCGTATTGGTGTGATTTTTTTGTGGTGGCACTGCAGTGCTGTTCCACACCTGCCCAACCCAGGGTGCATGGGACTGTGCTGGGAGGACAAGAGACACTTCATGTACTAGGGAGACCTCAAAGGGCTTGAGCCGTCAGGGCCTCCTTTTGTTTTCAGTTTAAAACTGTAAAAGGCTAACAAAAAATTCCTTCCGTGGGGAAATGTCTGTTTTCCTCGAACACTACAAAATAATAATTTTTTTAAAAAGCATTTTTTAGCTACTTTTCATCATTCCGGGCTGAGAATTTTCAAATACAAAATGCAAAAAATATACATATTTTATCCATCACAAAGTAAAAGTTCATATCCACTGGCAGTACCAACCAGCACAAGAATTTCTGCCCTTTTGCCAGTCCCCCAACCCGCATCGCTCATACAATGAGAGTGGTGCAAAAGGACTCTGGCCTCAGCAACAAACTGCTCTGCTGCATTTCTGCACTGCCAACATAAGCACTAAAGACAGAAGCTAAAGGGGATCTACTGAGTGAAATTAATAATTTTCAACAATTATATTTGTATAGGCTCATTCTGCTCAACGGCTCACTGAATCACGGAAAAATTAGTATTGCATTTGCTATTTTTTCCCTATTTTTTCCCCCAACTCCAAACTGCTGCTAAGAGAACGATGTGGAGAGCTGATACCTTGCTCCTGAACGAGTGTGTCTCCTATTAATGTCTCCAGCAGTTATGTGGCCAGAAGGGAGAGCAGAGTAGACAGTGCTGAGTGTTAACCAGTCAAATCATAGTGTCCAAGCAAGCTTAAACGGCCACATGTAAACTGCAATTTGGATCAATGTCACGCAAACACGCAGAGCTTACTGCTAGAGCACTCCAGGAGTAAATCAGGGAGAAAAGGAGGGGAAAAAATCAAAAATCAGCTATTTGCAAGACTATTCCAAAGCCCTTGGAGAGAGCCCAGCTCACAGTCACACAGACACTCCCGCCACTGGAAATGGTTACCCCCCCACAGCAAAAACTCAAATGAAAAAGAAATTCCTGGGACAGCACCCACAGCAAAGCTTGTGGCACCAGGAACCCCAAGGGACCTATCCAAGGGCTGAGGGGCAATGAGGGGGCTGGAGCTGGTTCCCATTTCCCTCCCAGGTTGGGAGCACAAAGGGATGGGTGATGAACATGGAGGCGCTTTAGCCCCACAGTGTAACCACGTCCCTGAATGGTCACAAGCATTTTAAAGGGAGCTTTTTGCAGCTGGGAATGAGGTGCAAAAGCTCCAGAGAGCCAGCTTGGGCCTGGTGGGCTTTAAACCCACCCTCTCCATCACCAACCAGCACAGGCACCTCCTGCCCCTGGCTCCAGGCCCTCCACACATGGTTTGCTAAATTCTTGGAGGAGTTTCATCCTTGTCCCAGTTTACATCCCCCCACTCCTGCTCATGCCTTTGTTACAGCCAAGAAGTGACACCATCAAAAGCAGCCTATGGCAGCGCCGCACAGCCCGGGATTGGTCACCCAGGAACACCAAAAGATGCTCACATAGCACCGCTCGCAGCCCCTGATTGGAGAAAAGGCACTTTTCCCCCTCCTTGAGGGAAGCCGTGGGCCAATGGTGGATGGCACATGGCAGCTTCCCAGTGCTCACCCTGAATAAGAGTCCCTCGTCCCCCTTGGAGCCACCGCGCCCCTTCACACCCGGACTCTGGGCCACAGACACATCCTGGTCCACCAGCCTGGCTGGATGGCAACCACCCAGCTGGACCAGCAGGAGTTCTCCTGGCTCGGTCTGCCTGGGAAGGGTGAATGAGGAGAGCTCCGTGCGGAGAGCTTTGTCACCGCTTTGTCACCAAAGCCAAGGGTGTCCAACTTCACCCTGAGATGGGTGTGAGCATCCATGGAGGATGTCTCGCCTTCCTTGGAGGATGCTCTCCCTGTCCATGGAGCTGGTTCCCTGTTGCCCTGTCCTCTGCAATGTCCCTCTCTGATGGGGACAAACCGCCTGGCCAGGAGAGCAGCACTTCACTCCCCCAGGGAGGAGCAGCAGGATGGCAACAGAGAGCAGGGAATCAAATAAAAACCTGTAAAAACTTCCCTACATCCCTGCCACTGTCAACATGGGTTGCGGGAACAGCTCCAGGAACAATGGCAGCACCTCAACAGGAAGAAGGGAAGAAGGTTTTCCCTAAGATTTCCCCAAGCAGATAATTACAGAACTCCCACTTAACACATGTACTAAATTATTCTGAATTACGGGGCCATGGGTGAGGGGGAATCGTATCTTGTTTATTAATTTCAAGCATCCATATGAGCAGGATCAATCTTTCACGTCACACCCAGCACTACAGCCCTTCCCTGAAGGAAGTGCCAGGCACAGCTCCTTCTGCCCTTTTGGGTTTTTTAAAGATCCCCACGAGCACATGAGCGAAACGAGCGGGTCCAGCACGGGTCAAAAGTCAGCTCATTTCTACATCTCTCACAAGAGGGTTTTCATAAAGTCACAAAGCTATAATTGCTCCTTTCCAAAATTAGTTCAGGTGCCATCACCCACATTAGCTCTTTATTATTATAAAGTCTTTTTTGGTTTTGGTTTTTTTTTCCTCCTCCTTGGAATCACTGTTCTGATATTATTTTATCTTAATCCACCATGAGATCTTTGTGTTCTTCTAAGCAAGATCAAGACACCTTTTCAAATAGGTTCCTGTGTTTTGTAGGTGGCATCTCAGGCACCCAGTCTGATTATTAAAAGCAAGTGGGAAGCACCCAGTTCACCTCTTGGACTCAAAATTCCCTTCTACGGTAGAGCAGATTTAAAAATCCCATTTCCCATAAGGAAGAGGTTGACGCATAAATCCATTAAAGAGGGATAAGAACCAACATCAATTTGCAGAGAGGATAAATTAAGCAAAATCAAGTTCCACAATTAGGCTCATGTGGTTCCACACACAAGTTATATATATATATAAAATCTCCCTTGTAAATCCCCAAATTAGAATCTTGAGTCCATTCAAAGAAACATTCATAAACAAAGGGTTAAAAGAAGAAAGAAAGCATTTGGATAGAGACACAGGGGAAGAAAAACAAAGAAAACTGCAAGAAACCATTTTACAAATCACCATATCCTTCTTTCTAATACTGATATCAAGTTATAGCTGTCAGGGAGGAAAATTTATGTATCTGTATAACAGATAGGGAAGAGGGGGGAGGGAAGGTAGAAAAAAGGAAAAAGAATCCAGCACTCGTATTTGCAAAACAACCATTAATAAACATTGCTCTGTTGCTGCTTTATTAAACAGATAATCCAACACAGTAATCTGTATTGATTTATGGATTCTCTGATGCTCTACGACTGGTTATGCAATGAAAGTTCATCCTTGATCTGTAGTCTGGGTCCTGGGCTTAACTAATTCATAATCTGATTGGAAGTTTTACTTTGTTAATTCAATTACAGTTAACGGCCGAGGAGAGAGCGGCAACATCTTTGTCTTTCTCAACACAGACGGTTTCTTCACATGCCCAGAATCAGTAAACTCTTAAAATCACAGGAGGCAAATAGGTTCTTTAAAAAAAAAAAAAAAAATTTAAAAAAAAAAAAAAAAATTTAAAAAAAAAAAAAAAAATTTAAAAAAAAAAAAAAAAATTTAAAAAAAAAAAAAAAAATTTAAAAAAAAAAAAAAAAATTTAAAAAAAAAAAAAAAAATTTAAAAAAAAAAAAAAAAATTTAAAAAAAAAAAAAAAAATTTAAAAAAAAAAAAAAAAATTTAAAAAAAAAAAAAAAAATTTAAAAAAAAAAAAAAAAATTTAAAAAAAAAAAAAAAAATTTAAAAAAAAAAAAAAAAATTTAAAAAAAAAAAAAAAAATTTAAAAAAAAAAAAAAAAATTTAAAAAAAAAAAAAAAAATTTAAAAAAAAAAAAAAAAATTTAAAAAAAAAAAAAAAAATTTAAAAAAAAAAAAAAAAATTTAAAAAAAAAAAAAAAAATTTAAAAAAAAAAAAAAAAATCCTACCTCGGGTTTTAATTCCAGTCTCTGAAAGTTGTCTTTTCCCCCATTTTTTCCGCCTCTCATTTCCTTTCTCTTCTTTTTTTTTTTTTTTTTTGTTTCTTTCATTTTTTTAAAATTTTTTTTTTCTTTTCCTCCTCTTCCTTTTGATGAATTTCCTTTCTTCTCCACATCCTCCTCAGGCGTGTAATGGGGTTATTTTTACTTTCGGTTATCTAGCTTTATGAAGAATCGACACCACTCATACAGCTAGATAACCAAAGATAACAACCAACCCCTGGAGTCTACAGCATCAGCAGGAAAAAGCCAACCTCCTCTTCTCCAGGGGCTCGGGGGCACGTGGCTTTTAAGGAAGGAACGAGGGAGGAAAACGAATAAAAAGAGATGCAAATATTAGCAGCCAGATCCATAATATCTTCACATAGCTACAGCCCTGGCCCTGTTCCTGCAGCCCGACCAGCCCAGGGCACAGAGTCCTGAGCATCGCTGGGACAGGCAGGATCAGGCCCCTAGGAAACACAATTTGGAGCAGAATTACAGGATAACCACACAAGGGCTGCCTATTTTCTGCCGAGTTTCAATTTGTTTCATTTGCAAACCAAATGATATTCTGCAGGTGCCGAGAATTAAGCCCACATTATTTTTAATAACTATCAAATTAATGCATTCAAACTGGTAATAATCAAAGCAAATATAATTTGCACCCACAACTTAAAATATGCATAAAAGACCAAAAGGACATTTCCCCACCCACAAATGCGTTTAACGCTCTCTAAACAAAATGACTGCGAGAAAAACCTGCCGGTTAATATAAATAGTAACTTGTGATGCTTTGGATTCAGCCAAGATCTGGGGGAATAGCGATGAATAAACACAGAAAACACAGAGGAAATGATGAAAGGGATGGAAGGGAGGAAAGAAGGAAGGGAGCGACTCCTGCTCGCGGCTCAGGACCCCGGCCCTGAGCGAGGACCGCGCATCTCGGGCAGGGACCGGGACCCGTATCCCTTGGTTCGTTCAGGGAGAGAGCGCGGCTTTCCCCCGGTAGGGAACCGCATCCCTCGCTTCCCTCTCCCCGTATCCCTCCGTCCTTTCTTCTTTCGCGGGGAACGCGCATCCCTCCGTCCTTGCTTCGGGGGCTCTGCTTCCCTCCATCCTTCCTTTCTCCGGGGGTGGGGGGGAACCCTCATTCTCCTTCTCCAGAGTGACCTGCGTCCCTCCACCCTTTCCTTCCTCTGGCGAGGAACGCGCATCCCCCCACCGTTCCTCCGCTCCAGGGCAGCCCGCATCCCTCCATTCCTCGGGGAAGGAACCCGCATCCCTCTCCTTCCCCGTGGCGCCCCGCATCCTTCCCGCCCGCCTCCACCCCCGCGTCCCTCCCCTCGCCGAGCTCCATCCCTCCTTCACCTGCATCCCTCTTTCACCCTTCGCGCTGTGGGGATGCGCGGAGCCCTCGCTCCGCCGAGACCCCGCGGCTCCTCCGCCCCCGCCCG
>WBNO01007205.1:490481-511597 GCA_013400575.1 Peucedramus taeniatus | reverse complement strand
GGCTGCCGGGGGGGCTTCGGGGCTAGGGGGGAGCTGAGAGCCGCGCTATTTCCAAGCTTCCTTAACCTCTGGATTGCTCGAAATCGATCGGCGAGGCGCAGCAAGCCTGGCAATTAGGAGCTCATTACCATATATGCAAATATGGCAACCTCTCTCTCTCCGCAGCCACGGAGGCGCGGGGAGCGAGAACCGCAGCAGCCTTTGGGGGTGGGAACCGGGGTGAGGCGTGCGGGGAAACGGGGACAACGGGGGGAAAAAAAGGTTATTTGAGGGTATTTGGGTGGTTTTGAAGCAAAGCGGCCGAGCCGCGGGGGCACGAAGCGCTCAGGGGACGCAGACACGCGCGGCTGGGGCCCGTGCGCCTGCTCCGAATTTGCTCCTTAATTCAAATAAATTTTTCCTCCCTTTGCCATAAACGCCCGGCGAGCAGCACGGCCCGGCCCCGGTGCGGGGGTTCCTCCGCCCGCCCGGGACCCGCTCCCAAAACCGCGCGGTGCCCTCGGCCCGCCCCGGGAATCACCCGGTAATTCGGGGACACGCCGAGGGCCGGTGCCGCGGTCCGACCGCTCCAGCCCCGGCCCCAGGGAGTGTTTGAAAGGTAACTACGGAATTCTTGCATTTTATTAATAACAAAACCCCCACCACGAAGCGGAGATGCCCGGCACGCGCGCTCGATCGCGAGTTGTTACCTGCGGTTTTATAAACATCGCAGGGCTTTTTTTTTTTTGCTTAATAAGCGCAGATTAGGGGCAAAGTCTCCCTGGCATTTCCTGAGTGTTGATTAAAGCTGGGGGGTCACGGCAGGAGCAGCGCAAGGCGCGGGTTTTTCCGCTGTGCTGCTCAGAGCGTTTTCGCCGCTGGCATCTCACAAAGTTTCCCCCGGCGCTGGGCTTCCCCCTCGATTGGGAAATTTGTTTCCCTTTTTCCACAAAATGTAACCACGGCGTAAAATAAACAACGCCCGCTTCAGGCTGGGCTCCGATTTTCTTGCCGACTCGGGATCATTTTATTTCTCCCGCTAATAAATAACATTTTCTCTCTTTTGCCCGCCGTTCAAACGCCCAAATAACGAGAATGAACTCAAAATCAGGAAACAATTCCATATTTTGTGGTTGAGTTTAAGTGATAAAAATACAGCTAAAAACACCCAAAGTGAACAAAACCTCCGCGGGGGAGGGGGCGGTGGGGGTGGCAGCGTCCCCGCCAGCCCGGCCGGCTCCGAGCGCCCGAGCCCGGGTTATTAAGAGCAACAGCCGTGGAAACAGAGGGAATTGCGGGTGTCTCTTCCCTTCTTTCTTTCCAGTTTTTTAGATTAATTTTAATTTTTTTATTTTTTAAATATTTGGCAAATGCCTTTTTCTGCAGTTTCTTTCCACCTCGGCAGCTGAGCCGCTTTTCCCAGCCCCGTCCGGCTCGCTGCTCTCTGCATTCCTCTACCCCGTTCCTCTTTAATTCCCGAGTCACCAGGATTTTTTATCATTTAAAAAATTATTACTATTATTATTATATTTTAAAAATTCATTTATTTACTGTGAATGACCAGAACAGACGAACATCCTCCGCGGGAGGAGCCGTGTGTTACCCCGACCGTTTCTGTCCGTCCCTGTTGTTATTATTATTATTATTATTATTATTATTATTATTATTATTATTATTATGCGGGATTCCAGCCGACGTTCCTGCAAACCCCCGTCAGTTTGGAAACGTGGACAACACTTGCATGGAAAGGAAATTTTAAAAATTGAAATTCCCTTTCTGTTGCCCCTCTCTTGGCAAATTCGCAGCTCCCGACGCCCAACGAGATGAGCCCTTTTCCCTGCAGAAATCCTCACTACAGACCCGAGACCCTCTGGAATCTCTTCCCCATCCTCCAGCGAGGACGGCGGCTTCGCCCACCAGATTATGCTAAAAAAAAATTAAAAAAAAAAAAGAGTGGATTATTATTTTTCCCCTCCTTATCCCAAAGTAGCAAATAAAGAAAGTGGAAACCTTTGCCTTCCGCTGGGACAGACCTTCATTTTTTGGGTCTCAAAGTGCCTCTTTATTTTCTCTGATAGTGAACTTTAAAGAGGAGGGGTTGGAGCAGAGCGGCAGAGAAATCGATCCCATTTTTTTCGGAATTCTCTCGGCAATGCTGGCTCCTCCAGTGGAAGGCACGCAGCCTCCAGCTCAGGAGCTTTGTGCCCATCTCATTTCGCGTTTATTTTCCCAGTGCCAGGCGCTGCCACGGGGCACGAAAAGGGGCGGCAGTGCCGCAAAACGGGCGTTTTAAACTTATTTTTGAGGAGAGTTTCTGCTGGAAGGCAAATCCCCGGCTGCCACGGCGGGGGCGGTCGTTCCCTGATGATCCAGGGGGATTTTCGACGGGATTTTCGGCCGCGGGGGTCCCGGGGGAGGCGGGCGGGCAGGGGACCCCCCCACACCCACCTTGCCCCGCACGGAGCCGCGCACCCATTAAAAATTAAAAATAAACCCTCCAGGAAACCCAAACAAACCGTAATTCCCCCCAGAAGGGTCGGGTTTGCAGCGCACGAGGGGAGAGGGGATGAAAGCCCCCCAGCCGGGTTCATCCCGGTGGATCTTTGCGAGATCTCCGGGGGCAGCTCTGTCCCCCCCCAGCCCCTTCCCCACCCTCTTTGTGCCAAGATGAGACTGGGGGGGGGAGGCCACGCACATCACAGTGGGAATGGGGGCGCAAATTCAGCAGCAGCACCCCTAAAACTGAGCAGAAGCCGCTGGGCTGTGCCCAAAGCTGGGCGTGCCCTAGCCAGGTGCACCCTCCAGGTGTGTGCCCTACCTGTGGGCACCTCGTCCGGGCACGCCCTGGGCGTGTCCCACGTGTGGCACACGGGAGGTGAAGGAGCACGGTGGGATTTCCACCCGGCTCCATCCCCCAGCAGCTCCCGGCTCCCTGCACCAAGGGCACCTGCAGGGAGAGGCTCTCTGTGCACGCAGAGGGGCAAAATGCCCTCGGGAAATGCCCTGCCTGCAGCCCTTCCCCACCTGGGTAGAAGCAGGGGGTGCTCCCTGCTCTCTCTGGGGGTGCTGGGCACTGGGGAGCCCCTTTGAGACCTGCAGGGCCCCGGTGTGGAGCAGCCTGCAGCTTCCCTGCTGGGGTTTTTTAAGGAAATTCCCTTTTTTTTTTGCCTGCCAGCTCAGAGGAGTGGGAGATGCATGAGCTCTGTAAGAAGTGCCACGTCTGGGTCAAAGAGGATTTTTGGTTTTGAAGTATTTGCACTGATATGTCCACGCAGATGGGTGACTTTAGACAAGCAGTGGGTTATTTTCTGTAGACAATGATCACACAACAGGCCCTGCCTCTGGATGTGTGTGTGGCTGCTGCCCTGGGATGTTCAAATTCAGGTTTTTGTTTGAGATTTTCACCTCAAAATCTGGGGTTCATCTGCCTGAGCAGATTACTGGCTGGTAGGTTTGGGGAAAGGGTCTGGAGCTGGGTGGTCTCTAAATAAATGTCTTTTCTTGGTGCCAACCTCCACTCCATGGATGGCATTTTCTGCCTTCACTGGGCATTTTCTCAGCTGCCTGGGCCACGCGGTGCCACCGCCTCAGCGTCCTCCAGACAAAGAAAATGCCAACAAAAGCTGCCTTTGGAAGCAGGTGGGTGCACACTGAAGGGCAGTGGCAGAGAAGCTCCAGAGCCATCCCCAGGCTGTGCCTGGGGCAACTCCTGCCCATCCTCAGCCTCTGTCCTGGGCACCCACAGCCTCTGTCCTGGCTATGAGAATGCTTTGCCCCATCCTTCACCCCACAGCCAGACAAACCCTTCTTGCCTCAGGGCTGGAAAGCCTCGTGGCTCTGTCCTGGCTCTGCCCAGCAAGTGCTTCCTATCTCAGGTGGAGGGTTTAGCAATTCAGGATATTTTAATAGTTCACCCCAAAGGCTGAGCAGAAGCTCGATGCTGTCAAAGGCACTCGTGTAACCCAGCAGCTTCAGGGGAAAAGGGGGCTGAAGCCTGAAAACAAGCAAATTCATTTCTATCAGGTCACCTCAGATGTGATGTTGTCCTCAGCTTCAGCTCACCTCCAAACCAACCTGAAAAAAAACACCAAACCGGGAGAAACCCACAAACCCCAAACCTAAACTGAATACCTAAATTCCTTCTTTCTGTACTGGCAGGGAGCTCTGTTTTGTCTTGGTAAAACGGGGTGAAGTGTCCCCCCAGCACCTACCCCAGCTCAGCTGCCTGGCGTCCTCCATCCAGCAGGTGCCTTTTCTTCTGCCTCAAAGGGCTTCGATCTGGACAGCTCTTTTGGAGAATGGCTCTTGTAAGGGATGCCTGGCACGAACACGGCCTGATTACAGCCCAGCTCGTTAAAAAAATGTTCCCTAGGTATTGAAGGGGATAACAAGGATATTTAAACATTCCCAGCGTGCACCTTTAAGCGGCAGAAAATAAGGGAAATTGCTCTCGTTTAATTCAGTATTGCTCCTTTTGAACTCCCACTGGCTCTGCCTGCAATTGTTCCCTTCGCCGGAGCTCGGAGCCGGGTCTGGATTGCAGCAGCACCAGGGCTGCAGGTCCAGAGGGCTGGGAGGGCTGAGCCCAGCAGGACCAGCTTCCCTGCATGGCAAAAGGCTGATGGGGCTGCTTTCCATTTGGGTTTTGAAAGATTTCCCTCAATAGCCCAGAGCAGGGTCTGGGTTTGAGGCCCACAGCCCCGGTTTGTAATTACTCCCATATTTTGTGTGTGCCAGGGAGAGGGTGGAGCAGCATTTCTTTTTTGTCTGTATCTCTGAGGAAGCTTTTTCCAAAGCGAGAGCAAAAAAAAAAAAAAAAAAAATCCACAGCTGGTGTTGGTGGATGAGACACTCAGCCATGTTCTGGTAGGGGGAAAAAAAGACAAAGTCTAATTTTAGATGTTCTGAAATGCTTACAACATGCATCCCTCCAACGGCCTGGCACGGGCACCAGTGGTTATTTCCACACCAGCAGAAAGGAGAGAACAGGGACCTGGGGTCTGCTGTGCCCTGCAGCAGCCTCTCCCCAGGTGACCCCCAAGGATGTCCCCTCTGAGGGCCTTCCTGCCCTGGGCAGTGCCAGGCATCAGTGTTTACAGAGAGCAGCTGCTGGGCAGAAGAAGAGAAAGGGCTCCTCTATTTGGGGCAATTTTCTCACATTTTGGCTTAGCCAAGAGCCCTTTGGGAATGGCTCCATCCCCCCAAAAAGCAGCTTTGGGAGCCCCACTGATGAGAACCCAAGTCATGCTCTGACAGGCCATTGTTTGGCGAGTAGCTCATTGTTTCCAAGCTCTTCTTCCCTCGAGTCCTGTGTCACCCCCTCCCCACTTCCCCCAAGGTTCCTCTGCCAGCCCCATGCAGCCCCAACCCCATTCCCCCCTCCCAGACTTTTCCTGCCAGCCCTGAGGATTTGGACCCAGACCCAAACAGTTCCTCATTTTCCCATTTAACCCCAGAAGAGCTGGGCTGAAGCATCACAAAAACAGGGGAGAAGCTTTAGGGAGAGCAAAGCCCCGGCGTTCCCACCCCAAAATGTGGCACAGGAGCAGCACAAAGCGGCTCAAAGGGCTCGGGGGGTGCAGCCCCCTGCCCGAGCCCAGCCTCAGGGGAGGGTGAGGGTCTCAGCTTACCCGGCCTCTCATAAAAGTCTCCTCCTTTCTAGCAAATAACCTTTATGTCCAGGGACTTGCAAAGTTTGCTTTCTCCCTCCAGGGTTAGTCACAGCAGGAGTGACAGAGAAAGCGACCGCTTGTAGGAGGTTCCTGTGCATAATAACCTCAGAGGAGTTTAGGTCTAAAGACTAAAAGGCTCTATTTACTTTCACTGACAAGGAACAATCTAAGCAGATGTCCTTTGATGGGATTAGTTATTAATCCTTGAATCATGGGTAAATGGGAAAATGATCCATTATTTTCTGCAGAATCCTTCACTGCTTTAGATTTGAAGGATGGGGTGGAGGATTGTTAGCAGAAAGGTCTCGACCTGTCTGTTTTTGGACATTTTAAAATGTATTTTTACAGTTTGTGCCGTGGAGCGTGACTCTGAAATAAAATTTTTAAAAAAGAAACCTCAAGAAAAAAAAGGGGTTTGATTCCACTAACAGCCTGAGAACAATGCACTGTGTCAGAGACACAGCAGTGATGGGCCTGGGCATTCCTTGGAGAAATACTGGGAGGTTTATAATAATAAATAAACAAATAAATAAATAAATAAATAAATAAATAAATAAATAAGTAAATAAATAAATAAATAAATATTAATAATAATGGCAACAATAATGATAATAATAATAATGGTGATGATGATGCCACCTCCAAAACTCTGTTCTCCAAGCAGATTTGGGAGCTCTGCCTGAATGTTTAGATCCCCCCAACATCTCAGTGTCCTGTGCACAGCAGCTCAGTGGGCAGGTGTGGTTCAGTGTCTGCTGGGCATTCCATAAATTCCCGTGCAGGTGGGTGCAGTGCGTGGGATGGGGGAGGGATGGGAAGGACTGGTGAGATTGGGTTGGCTCAGGGGACTCATTTCCCAAAATCCCTGCAGACATTTTTTGCTTGAGGGGAGGTGTTGTAAAAATCAGCGGCCTCTGTGGCAGGGAAGAGTGATGCTCTGATTCCATGTGATCAGAAGGTTATTTTATTATTTTATAATACTATATTATGTTAAAGAAAATTATACTAAACTATATAAAGAATAGAGAAAGGATACTTACAGAATGCTAGAAAATAATAATGAAAACTCGTGACTCTTGCCAGAGTCCCCGACACAATTTTTGTGACCATTGGTCAGTGTTTAAAAACAACTCACACCAGAGCCCAATCAAGGCTCAGCACTTCAGGTAAACAATTCCTAACACATTCCCCATGAGCAAACACAGGAGAAGCCAATGAGATCAGGATTATTTTCCCATCTCTGGCCTCTCTCTGCCTTTTCAGCTTCCCAGGATAAAATCCTGAGTGCAGGAATTCTGTTCAGTGCAATGTGAGGAGCACAGGGAGGTGAAGCCATGCAAGTGTTGTGTGGGAGAAGCAGCCCTGCAGGAAGGGCTGGGGGATGCCCCAGTGGAGCTCCCAGCCCTGGGTCACCCCATGGCTCATCCCCCGTGGGTTGGGCAGAGGGAAAAGCTGGGGGTTGCCCATCCTGGGGCTCTGCAGCCACAGCTCAGCTTGCTGGAGTGAACATCACCAGTCCCGAGACAGCCACACACCCCAACCCTGCCTCCGTGTAGGCAAAGCAGGAATAGACTCCCAATGAATAATTTACTCTGCTTTCTTTTGATTTGCCTTCTGATTGTGCACAGCAGTGCAGGCTCGGAGGGGGAAACATGTTCTGATTAAAGATTTATACCGGGCCTATAATTTTGTTGTTGTTGCTTAAATCTACTTCAAAGTGTGAGCAGGGTGGGTGTAAAATAAACACTCTGCAGCAGCTGGGAGCTTTTGGAGCATCTCGGGGTGTGAGTGCACACACCAGTGCAAAGGATGTGATTGCACAGATGGGAACTTTGTGCTCTGCAAAGGTGCTCTCCCAGGCTTCCTCCTCACACCAAATACGTTCAGAAAGAGATTGAAATCATCTCTATTCCCTCAGATTACTGACTCCAGGTTCATTCTCCTGAGCTGAGACTACATCTCAAAAATTAAAAAACGTAAATTTGGGCTTTATTCTTTCACTATTCTTTTATTACTCTTTTTCTATTCCTCTACTGTGCTTTGACCACACAGAGAGGTGTGACACAGTTTGTGGCTGCAGGGAGTGATTAGACCTGGAGCTGGAAGTGGCTCTAACCAAGGAAAAAGTTTGGAGGAACCAAACTTCAGCTTCCACCTTCCTCTGTTACTGAAACTTGAAAATACAGGCGAGAAAAACTCCAGCTCCTTCCCAGGCTGCCAGCTGAGTGAGCAGGGCAAAGAATTTTCTCTTTTTTTCCCCTCTTTTCCCCTGGCTGCCACATCCCTGGCGAGCAGAGAGCACCTCTGGCACAAAGGGAGCGTGAGACAAACAGAATCATCCACCATTCCCAAAAGTGCCTTTGATAAACCCTCAGGGTTGCCATTCCCTGCTCCAGCTGGCCAGGGAAGAGCCAGAGCTTTGTCCAAGGGGCCAGGCTCCCGCAGCTCCCAGCCTGCTCCTCGGAAAAAGCACATTGCAGCCAATGGCATTTTCAGCAGAAATGTTTTGTGGGGTATTTTGGGGCTGGCTGGCAGAATTCAGCCAAGAGAACACATCAATACAAAGCTCTGCAAGGAGAAGGCCCCTCAGAGCTGGGTGGCTTTGATCCCACTTTTCAAACTGTCTTTTCTCAGGACTGGGAAGCCAATCTCAGGGAGTGGTGGTTTCTCCAAACCCAGCTCACAAGGGAAGGCAGGGAGGGTCCAGGTCCTGCATCACTCACACAGGCTGGAAATCTTGCAGGTGCTGTCATTGTCTCGGTCAGCAGAGAGTCAGGGGATGGTTGGGGTTGTGAGGGAGCACAAAGCTCACCTTGTCCCAGCCCCTGCCATGGGCAGGACACCTTCCACTGTCCCAGGCTGCTCCAAGCCCTGTCCAACCTGGCATTGTGGGATGGGGGAGCCACAGCTTCTCTGGGCACCCTGTGCCGGGGTCTCACCACCCTCACAGCCAAGAATTCCTTCCCAATATCCACCTAACCCTGCCCTCTGGCAGGGGGAAGCCATTGCCCCTTGTCCTGTCCCTCCTGTCCCCCTTGTCCAAAGTCCAGAGCCCCTTTAGGCCCTGGAAGGAGCTCGAAGGTCTCCCTGGAGCCTTCTCCTCTCCAGGTGAACACCCCCAGCTCTCCCAGCCTGACTCCAGAGCAGAGGGGCTGCAGCCCCTGGATCATCTCCATGGCCTCCCCTGGACTCACTCCAGCAGCTCCTTGTCCTCCCTGTGCTGGGGCTCTGCAGGGGAGGGTCTCAGCAGAGCAGAGGGGCAGAATCCCCCCTTCACACGCTGCCCACGCTGCTGTGGCTGTGCCCGGCACAGATTTGGCTCTCCAGGATGGCAATGCACGTGCTCAGTTCATATCAAACACATCTCTGTGGTTTTATTCATTCCCAAGGAATTCATTCCAGACTGAGGAACTCCCCTGAGCCAATGAACAATGGAGACATCCCACGGGGACCCGAAGCGCCCCACGCTGCAGCCCCGGGGTGCCCCAAAACCTCGCAGCCCCTCGAACCCCCATTTCCAGCCCCTCGGCAGCGGTGATTGACAGCTGTCAATCAGCGCCGCGCCGCGCTGCGCTCTGCTGCCACCTGGCGGCCGCTGCGGCGAAACGCGCCCACCCCACCCCCGCCTTCTTCCCCCAGCTCCGAGCCCGGACCGGGCACCGGCAGAAACTCGGCTTTGAGTTTGTTAAAGGAAATAAACTCGGCTTTGGGAGCGTTACAGGAAATAAAATCGGGGCTGGGCCCGAAGAAGGGGATCTCCCCCTCCCCTGCACCGGTTCTGCAGCGATAAGGTGATTTTTGCTGGGAGTAACCCCTCGGCCTGGTTTAGCTGAAATCACAGAGCCATGGGATTTTTAAGGCTGGAAGAGGCCTCTGAAGTCATCGAGTCCAACTGTTCCCCCAGCACTGCCAAGGCCACCACTAAAGCAAGTCCCCAAGTGCCACATGCAAACCTCTGTTAGATCCCTTCAGGAATGGCGACACCACCACAGCACTGGGAATGCTGTGCCAGGGCCTGACTGCCCTTTCCATGAAGGAATTTCCCCAATATCCCACATAAAACTGCCCTGGCACAACTTGAGGCCATTTCCTCTGGTCCTGCCCCTTGTTCCCTGGGAGCAGAGCTCACTGGCTGTCCCCTCCTGTCAGGGAGTTGTGCAGAGCCAGAAGGGCCCCCCAGAACCTCCTTTTCTCCAGGATGAGCCCCGCCAGCTCTTCCAGGTACTCCTGGTGCTCCAGACCCTTCCCCAGCTCTGTTCCCTCCTCTGGACACTCTCCAGCTCCTCAGTGTCATTCTTGGCATGAGGGGCCCAAAACTGAATCCAGGACTTGGGTGAGGGTCCCAGGAGGTCCCTGCTGCCCTTCCTGCAGGTACCAGCTTCACAGCATTCCCTCTGAATCCAGAGGTTCCCAGCCAGGCTGTGCAACAGGGTCCCCACCCCAAAGCCACATCCTCAGATCACACTCACTTGACATCCTCACAGAAATCCACCTCCAGCTGGAGGGAGGCCCCGGTTTAAAGTTCAGCCCCCGCGGCTCTCATTGGGCATCAGGGGATGGTCCAACCCCTCCAGGGAAAGCTTTGGGTCAGAAAGGCAGTGCCCAACCTGCAGGAGGCTGAGAGGGCCTTGGGAGCCTCAGCTTGGGGGGTCTTGGGGTGTCCATCCCAACTCAAGGGACTGAAACCAGAAACTGCGTGGTGGGAATCACCATCTCCACCAGGAGCATCCCAGGGCCTCTAAGAGCATCCCAGAGGAGCCAAGAGCATCCCAGGGGGGCCAAGAGCATTCCAGGGGAGCCAAGAGCATTACAGGACATCAAAAAGAATCCTAGGGGAGCCAAGAGCATCCCAGAGGAGCCAAAAGCATCCCAGGGGAGCCAGGAGCATCCCAGGACATCAAAAAGAATTCCAGGGGAGTCAGGAGCATCCCAGGACATCAAAGAGCATCCCAGGGGGAGCCAAGAGCATCCCAGGGGAGCCAGGAGCATCCCAGGACATCAAAAAAAATCCCAGGGGAGCCAAGAGCATCCCAGGGGGAGCCAAGAGCATCCCAAGGGAGCCAGGAGCATCCCAGGACAGCCACTCTGCCTCAGGGCAGCCTCTCCACCCAGCCAGGGGTGTCCTGGTCCTCAGCCTGGCTGGATCCTTCCCACACATGGGACAGGGTGACACTGAGGTGACATCCCAGCCCACCAGGACCTGGAGCTGCAGCCCAGAGTGACCCACTGCTGCACCCTGCCACGCAGAGAGCAGGAAAGAAAGAGCCAGAGGCATGGAAAATTATCAGAAACGTGTATTTTTTTTTCTTTTTAATAGTAAACCTCTTTACAACAAATATAGTGAAAGAGTTTCCAAACAAAACTCATAAGAATTTCTCATGGTAATTATTATTATTATCATCATCATTTTTTTATATATTTTTTTTCTTATTGTGGAATATACAATAACGCATCACCATACAGCACAAAAAAAGGAATATTGAAAAAACGAAATAGACGTCTCAACCACGTGCTGCAGTCCCTGGGAAGGAGCCACTGATTGTCAAGGGAGCAAGGTAGGGAGGGAAGGGGACAGGGAGTGGGGATGGCGTCCCCAGGGCGCGGGAGGCTCTCGGTCAGGCCAGACCCCGAGGGTGCAAACACTTCAGAGAAAGATGGAATAAGCCAAAGATCCCGGTTCAAACATGACACATAAACCCTCCCTCCCCTCCCGCCGCTGCTCCGGGCTCCCGGAGGGGAGGGGAGGGGAGGGGAGGGGATGCCCCGGTCCCTGCGCTCCGGCCCGGGACGGGGGCGGCTGCCCCACGGCTGCCCCTGGGCGCCGAATCCCTTGACTCGCACACACACACACACCCACACACACGGCNTTTTTTTTTTTTTTCTTTTTTTCCCTTTTAAATTGCTTCTCAAAACAATAAATAAAACTCCTCGGGGGAAGTGCACGTCCTGTTTTTCTACCTGTGCAGCACCCTGGGGGGAGGATGCAGAGCTGCCTGTGCCGGTACGGACGGGCTGAGCGGGGACATCCAACGAACCATCACACAGAGAAGCTGACGGGGAAGGGGGGGGCATTTATGATTTTTTTTTTCTTTTAGTGCATAATTTAAAGGGTCTATTCTATCTTACAAAAGTTTTTGCAGACACCCCAGAGTTTGCTAACACCTACCTGCTTAACTGAGCTACGGGGAGCCAGGGGAGCAAAGGGGAGGGGGGAGAACCAGGACCTGACCCGGAGGCCGTGGGGGACAGAAGAGGGAGCAGCAGCTTGGCCACGGTGATCCCCACTCCTCCAGCATCTGATTTGCCTGCAAATGCTTGGAAAGAGCCGTGGGGAGGAGGGGAGTCATGGCCCAAGGTGGGCTGCTTCACCCCTCGGCCTTGGGGATGCCAGGAGTCCATGGGGACATCCCAGCATCGTCTCAGGAGAGCACTTGGGGATGTTCCTACAGCTCTGTGGTGGAGAGTGAGGAGCTGGGCCAGTCTCAGTGGCACCAGCACAAAAATGTTGCTCTGAAAACCCATCTGAGGTAAAGAAATCCCCCTCTGTCCCCCAGCACAATGCTGGGGTTCCCCATGGCCCGGGGGGGCTGGGGGGAGACACAGCCACCCATCCCCACCCAGGCACGATGGGGCTGGGGATACTGTCAATCCCTCAGTTCCCAAAAACCTTCCCAGCTTGTGGGATACTGTCAATCCCTCAGTTCCCAAAAACCTTCCCAGCTTGTGGGATACTGTCAATCCCTCAGTTCCCAAAAACCTTCCCAGCCTGGGGGATACTGTCAATCCCTCAGTTCCCAAAAACCTTCCCAGCCTGTCTGGAGATGCTCCTGGCACAGCCTGAGCCACACCACCCTCTTCTGGCTTAAGCAAAGCACATTCCAAACAGCTCCAGAGAACGGAGCTCGGGAGGAAGAAACTGGGAAGCAACTGGGAAAGTGGGAAACTCCTCCTGGCTGGGGAGAAGAGGGGAGCTGGGAGCACCCTGCTCACTGCTCCAAGGTGCCAGATTCCTGCCCGGAGCGTGGCAGAGATCCAGAGCATCCCTGCACACCTGGCACCTCCAAGGGTGACTGAAGACCCTCCTGGGTGTTGCTGACTCCCCGGACCCACGGGGGACACGCCGGCGTGTTGGGAACCCTGTGGAAAATCAGCCCTGGGACGGAGCCAAGCGGCTGCTCCTGTCCAGGATCTGGGTCTGGGACATGGAAATTTGGGGAGCAGGGAGGCCCGGGGAGGGGTGCACGGGAAGAGCCAAGAGGGTTAAACAAGAAATCGCTGTACAACTCGGCCATGTCCAAAGTCAGTATTATTACAATATACTCTGACAAAAATATAATCTCATTTCATATCAATACAACCAAAAAAAAAAAAAACAAAAAAAAAAACCCAAAACCAGTTTTCTGTACTGTTACCATTGCTAACAGATTGAAACTCGCTATTTACAGTTACAGTAGCCAGGTAAAATACTACAGGTGAGAGACCAGAGAGAGGAGGGGCAGAGGGACAGAAGGGAGAGAAAATCACCAGGGGAAAGGGAAAAATAAAGGGGGAAAGGCCCTCTTACATCCCAAGTGTGGCTTCCTGCATTGGACAAGGAAGGGTGATGGATGGAGGTAGTGAAAATATAATACTTGGTTTATGAGTCTGGTTGGGTTTTTTTGTGGGAAGGAAAAGAGAAAAAATTAAGAAAAAAAAAAAAGAGAAAAGTGAAGTGAGAGGGGAAGGTGGAATAAAAGGATGAACATGGGAAAGGGAAACCACAGCAAACCTTCAGCTGAAGCCACTGTTAGACACTCTCCCACAGCCCAGGGAGAGGTGGATGGGGATGAATTTTCACCACTTTGGGTGGTGAAAATCCCCCCAAACATCCCCAAATTGTGCCCCAAATTGTGGGTGGTGAAAATCCCCCCAAACATCCCCTGGAGAAATGGGAGGCAGAATGTGGCACCCAGGATGGCAGAGTTAGGGAGTGGGGGGAAGAGGCTCCTTCCCCACCTGATGGGTGCTCTCCCTAGGAGGGTAGAGGGGACCCCCAGAGCACCAAGTGCCCCTCACCCCCAGCCAAGCTCCAGGCTGCCAGCAGCAGCTCCCAGCCTTGTCCCCAGAACTGGTGACAAACATCCCAATTCACACCCAAAGTGATGGGGGAATCCCCCAGCCAAGCAACACAAGGGCAGAAAAAAAGTGTAGGAGGCGGAATTTTCAAGGAAAAGGTGGGTTTTTTGTAAATTTGCTTTTTTCTTGGTTTGCTGAAATTATTCTGGACAGGAAGAGGGAAGTGAAAAAGGGGGAAGGAAAAGGAAACATGTTATTTCTCTTTGCCCCACTCTCCCCCAGGCCCACACAAGGCCCATCACCACCAGCTCTGGATTTAATACTTCCATTGCCCTCAGCTCCCAACCCTGGCAGTGGCCTCAAACACCCCACAGCAACAAAACCTTCCCCAAGGGACCCCGAGAGCCTCCCTGCCACAAGCACAACCCCCGTGGGGGCTCGGGTGCCCCTCACACCACCACAACCACTGCCAGACTGCCCCAGCACCAACCCCTCATCCAAACATCCAGCACAGCCGGGCTCTCTGCTACCCCCAAAACATCCCCTTGAGCAGGGAGCCCCCCTGTGCCCGTGCTGACCACCTGACCCCAGCTGACCACCTGACCCCAGCTGACCACCTGCACAGCCCCCAGAGCAGGCAGGACCATCCCCACTGCTCCATCACCATCCTCACTGCACCCAGGCAGTATTTTAGCCCCTTTTAGTGCCCTTCCCACTATTTTAGGTTCTATCCACCATTTAGGGTCCTGCTCCATCCCCCAATCTCCTCCAGGGGTGGGCAGGTGACTTCCCACCCCATCCTTGCTCCTACAACTGCATCACCTGAGCCACACCCTGTGACCTTCCTCCTTCCTTCCATCCTCCTCCTCTCTGCACCAAACTCGGCCATCCCAGCACGTGGCAGAGCCTCGCCCGCCCCGTGCCCCCCCAGGGGATGAACCCCCCTCTCTGCCCCTGCCCCCAAAACGCTGCCCCTGGCTCCAGCCCACCCCAGCCAGCCCCACACCAGCACAGACACCCCAAAAAACAGCTTTGCCAAGCCCTGGGAAAGACCAGCCTTCCCGGGCTGGGGGTCACAGCCCCCACGTGTGCCAGCCCCCCGGCTCAGCCCCCTGGCACCCCCTGGCACCCCACGGGGAGGGGAGCCCCCACCCTGGCTTACCTGTGCTCAGGTGCGGGCTGGAGGATCCACAGAGAGTTTAGAAGGTAAAGATCAGAAACAGACTTTGGTAAGCAACCACACGTTTAGAAAGGAATATATCAGTTTGGAAACATCTCAGTGCATACTTCTTATATGAAAATATACACAAATGTATTTCATTCTCCAAAAAAGGAACAATTAAAAACAAAAGCAAACTAGCCCAAACACAATATATTAGCTGTTTTTTTGTTGGTTTTTTTTCTTTTTTTCTTGTTGTTGTCATCCTTTAAAATCTTTAACGCTACACTTTGTTCAGGTTACACTTTTTTTGTCTTTTTTTTTTTTTGTAAATGTTTTTTTTCTTCATGCATTTTACACCTTTATAGCCTTTGAGAATAAATAAGCTCCATTTTGCTTCCACATCTCTAAAAACTGCAGCATTTTAACTATTGTCATTTAAATCGTGCAATTTTTTTTTGCAACACCCCTTTTTAAAAAATGGAAAATATATATATATTTTAAAACTAAACCCTATACAACGCAAAAATTCCAAATTAAAAAAAAAATTATACACAATTGTAACTGTCAACAGTACAGATGAGCACGAGAAATAAAATTAGATCAGAAACATATTTATAGAAGCACAAAGGAGGGTGTTGGTTTCTTAGATTGTCATTCTTCTCGTTGTCTTTTGAAAATTAGGAGGAGTTTACCAGATACTACAGTCTGGGGGGGGGAGGGAAATAAAGGATAATGACCCGGACAAAAAAAAAAACAAAACAAAAGAATAATAAAATAACCCCAAGCCCCCAACAAAATAAAGACCCCGACAAACAGCCCCCAAACCCCTTTCACTGCGACATGAAGCCAATGCCGTGTCTGACCTGGGGCATCCCCACCTCCCCACGAGCTGTACTTGCCCCATGGCACCAGCCCAGAGCTGTACTTGCCCCATGGCACCAGACCAGAGCTGTACTTGCCCCATGGCACCGGACCAGAGCTGTACTTGCCCGTGGCACCAGCCCAGGGATCGTCGAGTGCCGCGGCCGCAGCTGCAGATCCGCTCGGGCGCCTTCCCCGCTGGGCAGATCTGAACCTGCATCTGCATAACCCAGCGTTTGTCTCTTGGATTTTGTGGTTTCCAGCCTCTCAGCTTCCAGGCAGAAGTGTGAACTTGGGAGTCAGGGCATGAAGTTAATGAGCAAAAATGGGGTTTTTTTGGTTTTTTGCCCCCCTCCTGACGGTTGCGTCGAGTGCCTGGGGGGGTCTCCGCTGCCACCTCCTCGCCGGGGTCTCTGGAGCTCTGCTGGACCCTCCCGCCGCGCCCCCAGTGGGGCAGACCCCAGTTCGTTGGGTTGAGTTTATTTTTTGTGAAGAAACAAAAAAAAAAGAAAAAATACAAAAAACGAGAGCGATGAGACGTCATTATCCCGCCTAATTTCCAAAGCAAGGCCGTGCAAAGAGCTCGGGTGCGCGTCCGGCACGTCCGGCATCGCCGCGTCGGGGTGGCGGCGTGGGAGAGGAAGACCACGGTCCTCAGCATCTCTCCTGCTTCCTGAAGGACTGACAGGGATGGAGGGAGGGAGATCCGCTTCTGCCGCCGGCATTCCACAGCTGAGAGCTGAGCGTGTCCCTGGCACCCGCTGGGTTTGGCTCGGGGAGGGGACACGGGGGGGTTTAACTGCACAAAACATGCCAGGGGTCCTTTCCTCTTCTTGCCCAGCCAAGGCCTTCCCGGAGCATGGGAGCAGGAGAGGGAATTCCAAATTTATCGTTGGAAAATAAAGCCTTTGTG
Source organism: Peucedramus taeniatus (assembly GCA_013400575.1). Lineage (NCBI taxonomy): Eukaryota > Metazoa > Chordata > Aves > Passeriformes > Fringillidae > Peucedramus > Peucedramus taeniatus. Next base: position 494,955 of record WBNO01007205.1, on the reverse strand, counting down.
GCAGAAATTTGGTCTTTCGAGGTCTGGAGGGGGGGATTTTATCTGGCACGTGTCTCCATGCCTTGATCCACGAGCAGGGATGTTGGTGAGGGTACCCAGAACGCCGGCACTGCTGAGCATTCACCACCCTGACCCCTCCACTGGGTCTCCACGCACGAACAGCTCCTAATTTTCACCCAACTTCTGAAGGATTTCCTCTCCTCCTCCAACCACTCCCTTTAGGCCGCCCTATTCATTTCACAATAATCACCAGCTTTTTTTTTTTGTCTCGTTTTTCCAATTAGAAACTTTGTGATAAACGCTTGGTTGGGAAAAGTTTGCAAAACCCCATAAATTTGCTTCTGGTTTGCCCTCATCCTGGGGTGTTTTTATGCCATCTGCCTCATTCCAAGGCTGAGCTGGCTGATGACACCTGGCAGAGGGATCCAGGCAGGGGATAAACCCCAACCTGAGTCAGCTCCTCTCCCTTTGCTCTGTCTCAGGGTCAAGCTGAACTCCAGGTAGCTCCCAGCTCCTCCACAGCCCCCCAAGGCTGGCCAAGCTCCAGCTGGCAAAGGTGGCATCCGGGCAGGTTTTGTGCCAGTTTGGGACTGCAAGCCTAGGGGTGAGTGGGGCTGGGGTGATTCTGCTCAGGGTGACAGGGCAGCAGGCTGGGAGGGGGACAAGGGACCAGCATGAGCACCTGCAGGGAGAAAGCCCATCCCTAATGGCTTTGCCAGCCAGGAATGGTCCCTTCTCCTCCAAACCCTCCAGCCATGAGCAGGTTGATGCATTTTGGGATCAGGGCGCCAACACCCATCCCTAGGAAACTGCCAGAGCAAGTGGCAACATGAGGAAATTCCTCGGTTTTTCCTTTTTCCTTCCACTAAATCACTGCTCAAGGCTCAAGGAGATTTTCTGCACAGCTCACTGTTGCCCTCTGAGGCCTAGAAACCTTCAGGCAAAATCTCATTAGAATCATTACTTCAGTTGCATCCTTCGGTAAAAAAAATCATTTCTTCCCATTTTCCTAATTTAAAGCTTTGGCCCATGTGCAATGGGAACACATTTCTAAAACGCTTTTATGGATGTTGTTTGCTAAAATCCACAATTTGCTCTCAAAACCAGCACTAACATCCCCTTTCCACACATCTGCTGTGCCCAGGTGGAGGTGAGGGAAATAGGAACTCCAGTGTTCCAATGACCCTGGCCAGGAACAGTGGAGTTCCCTGCTCGGGTAGGAAGGATGCTGTCTGCATCCACTTGTCATGCAAACGGGATAAAGCCTTAAAAATCTGCCTCTTACTCCTGATGCAGCTTTCCAGGATCCAGGAGCCTCAAGCAGGCTGTGGATGTGGCTGCACCCTGCTCTGTATCAAAGCTCTCCGAGCTGCTCTCCACCTCCCTTCCCAGCTGGTTTAGGAAAACCGATGTAGGAAAACCCTTCTGGAGGAAAACCTGTGCCAACTAAAGCCTTTCAAGCTTCCAGAGAGCTGGGTCACGTCTGAACTGCCCCTCCCTGCACACAGACCCACGGGAATGGCCAGGAAGGTGCATTTTGGGCTGCTCTGTGCCCCGTCTCCCCCCGGAGCCCATCCTGCCGCAGGCGCTCTGCCTTAGGGCTACGGCCCCACTTCCCAGGGGGTCCTGCTGGCCAGTGTGGCCCGCCTGCCCGCAGGGGAGCATCCCTAGGGGCTGCTGCTTTTGGTGAGGACACGGATATTCCACTCCAGCCCCCCATTCCCACACCCCTGGCCGAGGAGCGCAGTATGTACTGCATGCGTCGCCTGCTGCGCTAGAACGAATGCCTACAAAATCCTAAAGCTATTTCTCAGGCAGTTTATGATANGTAGGAGCTGGTGTTGCTGCTGAGGCTGTCGACGGGCGAGCGGCCGGTGGGCTCGTGCCGGGGCTGGTGGGGGAAGGTGCTGAGCGGGGTGGCAGTGTTCCTCTCCCGGTTGGGCGAGACGGGCTCGGACTTGATGCTGATGTTGGGGTTGGTGTTGACAGTCAAAGTGGTGGTGTGGGATAAGTGACTCCCTTGTCTGGGCATCCGGAGGTGGGGAAAGAGGTTGGGAGAGGAGGAGGAGGAGAAGAGCAGAAGAGGAGGAAGGGGGAGAAAAGGATGGAGGAGAAGATAAAGGGAAATCTCTCATTATTATCTTTTTGGTGGCCTTTTACCCTCCAGTGCACAGAATTCAGAACCTGCACATGCTACGGCCAAATGAACCCATGATTATAAACTTGGATTAGATTATTAATCTGGATTCATAAACAGAATTATGACTTCAGAATCATGTATCAGGATGCCTCACCACAGAGCTCAGATCAGATCCTGTGGGCAGCATCCCTCCTTCCCCACCACCCCATGATCCAGCCCCACTCCCACCCACTGTCCCTCAGCAGTGACCCAAAGGCATGGGTGTCCCTACAGTTCTGCCCCAGCATCCCTGTGGGCTGCACAGACCCAGCAAGGTGGTTTTGCTCAAAACTGGGAACCTCCTCAACCTCTACAACACGAAATTTTGTCCAGGCTTTCCAGGCATCCTATGGCCCCAGTGGTACAGGAGGTCCAGGCAGCTATTGAGGAAGCTGCTGCCTGCCCTGCCTGGAAAACATGCACCAGACAGTGAGGAAACACTAAACTTCTACACAAAAAACTGGTCCGTCCATCCATCCATCCATCCATCCATCCATCCATCCATCCATCCATCCATCCCTTCATGGTGGAAATGTCAGTGGTTTTGACTCAATGGCTGGGGCAGTCATTGATCCCCCCTCTTCAATTCCTGCTTCTCTTTATTCCATGCAATCATGGGCAAGTGGCTTAAACCTTTATTCTGACTGTAATTCTGTGTGTGGATGCTTTATTCCAGAGTAAAAGCAGATCCCCTTCAAAAATCCCGCTCTAAGATGCAACTCTCTGTATTTTCTGCCCTAGAGAAAAGCAATCTCTTTGCAATACTAAAATCCACCTTCCTCTACACCAGCAGGGCACAACTCCAGGCACTTTATCCTGCAACGTCCATCCCATCTAACACTGCCTCTGGCCTGCTCTCAGCTCTCCCCAGGTGAGTGCAGGGATCAATCCCACTGTGGACACGCAGCAGCACGAGGCTCTTGGAGCATCCCCAAGTGCCCTGATCTCAGCCAGGGACTCTGGGTGACCCTTACAGCCACAGGGACAGGACTCCCCAAACCTCACAAGCCAGCTGTGCTGGGCTCTCCTGCAGCTGTGCACACAGCTCCTGCCCCCCAGGAACACAGCATGGACCCAGCAGGGCCTGACACTGGGAGTCTGGAGAGCCCAGTCACAGCTGGGGCTCTGCAGGTGTGGCAGCCCCAGAGGAATTCCCCTTTTCCCTCCAGTGTCACTCACATTAAGTTTCCTAGTGACACCGGGACCAGGTGCTGCTGCTGCGGCTGCTGCTGTGGCTGCTGCTGCTGTTGCTGTTGTTGCTGCTGCTGCTGTTGTTGCTGCTGTTGTTGCTGCTGCTGTTGCTGCTGCTGCTGTTGTTGCTGCTGCTGCTGCTGCCAGGCAGAGATGTTGCCAAGGGACAGCCCTCCAGGTGAGCTGAACGCCGGCAGCGAGGACAGCTCAGCGCTCGTCAGCTGATAATCTGCAAGGAAAGAAGCCCTGCAGTCACTTCAGTGCCAAACCTGCTCCCACAGTGCCCCACAAAGCACTGAGAGAGGATGGAGACACACAAGAGACACAAACACACAATGTATGGGATGCTGGCTCATGCTGTGAGTGGCACAGGGGTGCTGGCCAGAGGACACAGCTTGTGTGTGTGGATGGCTTTTGATGGAGTCACAGAATCAATTAGGTAGGAAAAGACCTCTGAAATCCAGTCCAATCTAGGACCAAACACTACATCAACGAAGGGACATTGAAAGGCCATCTAGTCCAACACACAGAGACACTTCTCATTATCCCAGGTTGCTCCAAGCCTTGTTCAACCTGGCCTTAGACTTTCCAGGAATGGGGCAGCCACAGCTTCTCTGGGCAACTTGTGCCAGCACCTCATCACCCTCAGTGTAAACAATTTCCTCCTTACATCCAGTTGTCTTCCACCCTCAGGGCATGAGTATGACAGGACCTCTACCCTCCACAACACCCACCAGTGCCCCTGCCCCCAGGCCCAGCAGTGGCCAGGACAGCCCCATACGATGCAGGCTCCCCCCAGGAAGGGCCACGAACATATGAGACCCCCAGAGCCCCCTCCTGGCAAATGTACAGTGCCAGACACACCTCCTCCCCTCCCGGAGCAGTGAACCCCGGCAGCTGACACCCACCTGTGCCTGGGGCACCCTCACCTGTGCCCGGGGCACCCTCACCTGTGCCCGGGGCGTACCTGGGACAGCCCCACCCACGCCTGGGACAGCCCCACGCGCGCCGTGTCCCGGGTGGCAGCAGGGGGCGCTCCCTGCCCGCCATGGGGACACGCAGCTGTCACCGTGACCCCCCCTCCAAGGGCACCCCGCACCCCGG
>WBNO01007205.1:419930-490429 GCA_013400575.1 Peucedramus taeniatus | reverse complement strand
CCAAGGGCACCCCGCACCCCAGGACCCCTTTTTCCCCGACACTTGCAGGGCAATGCCTTTCCCATGCAGAACCCATTGAAAATCCCGGTGGGGCCCCTCCTACCAGGTGGGGATTTTACAAAGGGTGTGAATGCTGGCGGACAAAGCCAGGGAGGAAAGTGCTGCTTCTTCAGGAGATGGTTAAACCTCGGTCAGCCATGTCAGCCTGACACAGACACCCACCAAACCCTCCTCGCACCCTCTCCTCCCCCTTTCTAGCTCTAATTTTGGGTGTCTCGTGGTTTCGGCTGTCCCCACCCCAGCAGCACACACAGAGGTGGCTGTGCTGGTGCTGAACTGCTGCCAAATCCCCGGCACACCCCACCCAATATCCTGGCACCGGCTTCCCTGCTCCACACCGGCCTCCACCCCCTGCACTGGCTGTTCTGGTTCCTCCTGACACTCACTGCTGACAGTGGCTGTCCCTGCAGCCCCCATCAGGGCTTGAGCTGGAGCCACCCCACATCACAGAGCTGGGAATGGGCAGGTTTGATGCCCCAGCACAGGAAAGGGCACGTAACTGGCCAGAGGGCAGCTCAGCACAACTCTGCACCAGCCTGAAACCCAGGCAATATCCACCCAATCAACCCAACCCAAGTGGCAATGCTCCAGGCTGGGAGTTTGCTCAGGGCATCTGCACCCCTCCAACACCTATGCAATGATCACCTCTGCAGCACCACAGAATCATTGAATTATTCAGGCTGGAAAGACTGTCCAAGACCATGGAGTCCAATTGTTCCCCCAGCACTGCCAAGGCCACCACTAAGCCGTGTCCCCAAGTGTCACAGTCACATCTGTTAAACCCCTCCAGGCATCGTGACACCACCACTGTCCCAGTCTGCTCCAAAGCCTGAACACCTTTTCCACATAGAAATTTTCCCAAATATCCCACTTAAACCTCTCCTGGCACAACCTGGGGCTGTTTCTTCTTGTCCTGCCCTTTGTCACCTGGGAACAGAGCCCAACCCCCACCTGGCTGTCCCCTCCTGTCAGGGAGTTGTGGAGAGTGACCAAGTCCCCCAAGCCTCCTTTTCTCCAGGCTGAACCCCCTCAGCTCCTTGTGCTCCAGACCCTTCACAAACCAAGACAATTCCTCTCCAATTAACAGGGCAGCTCTGGTAGAACTGCCAGGTTCAGAGTTTGCACCCTACAGAGGTGCCCCTCACTCCTCCCCCCACAGCAAACACCTCAGCACTTGGGCAGGAACACGGCTCTACCCATGGTCAGCTGAGAAAAAAATAACTACAGAGAGCGAAAATTCAGGCCCCTCTGCTCTGAGCAGTGGCACAGGGTTCAATTAAAACCTATTTTGGGGACTCTGGCTGTGCCCAGCCTGGCTGGTGAACCGCATGGTCACGCAGGGAGAGCAGCCTCATCACGCACAACCGGCATCTTTGGGACTACACCTACTAATTAGCAGAGGGAGTATCCAACGTGCCAGTTCTGGCTTCTTCCAGACAAGCAGCTTTTTTACATTTTTGCAAACTTTTCTCTGAGACAGAACAAGTTACACAGGCAGCCAGCATGTCCTCAAAGTCTTGGTGGAGGTCTGACAGGTGGCAGATAACAACCCTTCTGCCTGGGCAAGTGCAGTGTCACTGTTGCCTCAGGCTGATTTCAATCCACCAGCCCAAATCAGATGTGCCTATGAGCAGGTTGGTTTGCATTCTTCCCAAAGTTTTTGAGGGGCCTATGCTTGTTGTCATTGTTACGACACCCCCTGAGCTCTGAGAGCCCAGGGATGGGTGTAGCTGTAATTAGCATCCACTTGCACAGTGCAATGGGCTGCATCAGCCCTCACAGCCCTTCTGGCTATGACAATGAGCTCTCAACAGTTACATAATGGCTTTCCCCTTGATTTTAGTCCTGTGGAACCCTTGGACTCAACCATACCTTGCAGTGGAGAGTTCCACGAGCATCACTGCAGCTGCTCAGGGAGCACCAGGCACGTGCCTGCAGCAGCACATTTCCCTCAGTGACTGACCCACCTGAGAGCTCTGCCCTGGCCAGCTCCTGCCTTAAAGTTCTGCCCTGGCCTTTCCTACCTGTGTCAGAGCTCTGCCTTGGCAGCTGTGTCAGAGCTCTGCCTTGGCACCTGTGTCAGAGTTCTGCCCTGGCCATGTCCTACCCGTGTCAGAGCTCTGCCCTGGCCATGTCCTACCTGTGTCAGAGTTCTGCCCTGGCCAGGTCCTACCCGTGTCAGAGCTCTGCCCTGGCCATGTCCTACCTGTGTCAGAGCTCTGCCCTGGCACCTGAGTTAGAGCTCTGCCCTGGCCAGGTCCTACCCGTGTCAGAGCTCTGCCCTGGCCATGTCTTACCTGTGTTGTAGGCTGTGGGCATGGCTGAGAAGGGCAGCCCCTGTGTCAGCAAACTCGGAGTCGCCACGGAAACAACTGGTGTGGTCAGAGAGTGAGTTGCTTGAGAGACACCCAACCGCTGTGTGTTTTGCTGTGGGAGCAAACAGGGAGGGAGTTAAAGCCCAGATGGTTGGACTCGGTCATTTCCGTGGGTGGTGGCCTCCCCAGAGCCCCTGGGCATGCAGTGGGGCTGAGATGGAGACCATGGGACAGGCAGGATTGATCCTCTGGCCATTCCACACTGCAAAAAAGCAAAGTGCAAACCACACCAGCTACTGACACTCTGGACCTTGTGAAACCCATCTGCAGGTCATGGCCTTGAGGCCCCTTCCTGCCCAGGGCTGGGCTTCACCCACCAGCACCAGCCATGCCCCTGTGTGCACAGAGGGGGAACAGCAGCAGGAGGCCTCAGACAATTCCTCACTGCTTTCCAGAGGTTGCATGGGAGGCTTGCTGAGCTTCCAAGGAGTGACAAAGGGACCAAAGCAAACCAAGACCAGCTGAGGCAGCACAGAGCCGACATCTCCCTACAGCTCTGGTGGCCAAGAACAAGCCCCTGCCTCAAGGGAAGCTGAGGACACTGAGCTTTGGCCTCAGGATTTTAAAGGGACTCTGGAATCCCTAAACTCAAAGTCCCGTGCTCAGCAGCCTGCCAGCTTGGTGCCCTCACAAGGTTTTGGTGACTCAGGTATTAACAGGTCCACTGTGGAAAAATTCTGCCCTTGGACCAGTGCACACCAACCTCCCCCCATGGCTTTCCAGGCAGTTATGTGGGCAGATCTACAGGTCAGATTCAGCCCTGTTTACAAGGCAGATAATCTGGGCTGTCTCTGCTGATCTGATTTAAATCAGACTCAAGAGGCTTGACTCTAATCCGAAGCACCCCAGCACACGTCACCCTGTGAAGACTGGGGCAGTGCCCAGCTTAAATCACGCCTGGCACGAGGCTGGCTGGGGCACGGTGAGCAGCCTTCCCGTGGAACTGAGGGCTCCCAGGGCCTTGCAGGGCTGGCCACAGACTCTGCAGTGCTTCCCCATGGCCAGGGAGACTCTCCTGGGACAAGGCTGGAGGCTAAAACCCTGCCCTGGCCACCTGCAGAGGGTAACAGCATGCGGCTGTGCAAGATTTGCTCACCCTGCGCCCACACACTGCCCAGCCCCAGGTCCCTCCTGTGGCCTGGAGAAGGAGATTAGCAGGGCTCTAATTGCTAAAGCTGTGGGGGGCTGCAGGACTGGGTTTTCCTGGCACGCATCTTGCTGGCAGCCACCCCTGGCCGTGCCCACTGCTGGGGGTTAAGGACATGGTCAGAAATGTCTTCACAGAGGGCACAGCCCTGTCCCTGTCCTGCCTGCACGAGAGCCTGGGATGCAGCCCCCACAGCCCCATCCCTTCTGCCCCTCTCCCAAGGGCTCTGTGGCTTTCCTGGGAGGGCACAGGGACGAGTGTGGCCGTGCCACAGGGCTGGGCTGGTGGGACACCAGCTGGGCATGGTGTGCCAGCCCCAGGAGCCTCCTTGACACCACGAGTGTGGGGACGACAGCCCTGATTTTCACCACAATCCATGCAGGGAGGAGGTGTGCAAGCTGCCCCCACATCGTGCCACTCACATCGTGCCCACAGACAATCCCAGCTGGTAACACACCATGCAGCATGCTCCCAGGGAAGGGTTCCAGTGAACTCTGCTGCCCCTGGAGTGTTAGAAGTGAGGAGAGGACCTCTCTGACCCCTCTGAGGGAGGAGAGCACGCTCAGAGCTGCAGGAGCAGCACTGAAGGTGGCAGGGCTGGGGCTGTGGGCAGTGGGGATGCAGTGGAGGGATTCTGACTCATCCCACAGCTGCCTGGAAAGAGGTGGGAGCTGCCATTTAGAGAGAGGATCTGGTGTGCAGGTTGAGCAATATGGAGGGAGCAAATCTGGGGAGAAGGTTAGCAGAGCACCAGGCAGGAGGGATCTGTAGGGACGACACTCTGCAGTCCCCTTCCTGATCCAGCAGTGCCAAGGTGCCTGTCCTACCCTGCCCACATTTCATCACCCTCCACCTCACTGCTGCCACCTTGGTTGGGGCGAGGACGTTTTTCACTTCAGGCAAAACTCCACCAGGTTAATTCAGACCAACAATTAAAACTGCAAATGCCACCCCAGTGGATTTTCACCCAATGCTGCTTCAGTGTGCTTCAGTCAAGGAATGCCCTGGGCAGAGGGATCAGGAACGAGCAGATGGGGAGGTGGGGAGTGACTGGTCTCCCTCCACACATGGGGAAACTGAGGCACGGAGATGCTGGAAGGGGGCCACTGAGCAAGAAGAGTTTGGGGACACGAAGAGCAGCAGAACTCATGTCTGCCAAAGCTCAGGCCCATCCTTGGCCTGGCCAAGAGTGTCTCGGTGCAGGCTGCCAGAGGGATTGGCTTTCTCCTGTGGTTTTGGAGAGCTTTTCCCTGGCTGCGTGAGCTGCATCCCGCAGCAGCTCCTGCCCTTCCCTTGCTGGGCTGACCTGTCTCCCATCTGCCCTGCACCAGAATAGCAACAGAGCAGAGTGAATCCTTGCCACAAACAAGGTGGCATTCACTTTGCTGGCAGGGAGAGGAAAAAAAGGCCATAAAAATAACACGGAGAACTGCCCTATGCACAAGGGAGGTTTAGGGAGTGCACTAGCCAGCCAGTGGATTTACACAGGCTTTAAATAATATCTTTAATATGGGAAGAGCCTGATTTACTCCCTGTCTCTCATGTGCTGGCAATGGGCCAGGTCTTCCTGTGCTGTAGCTGTGGTGGCTCCAGCGAAGCCCCATGGGCAGGTCCAGGGCAGTGGCAGTGCCCAGCTCAGCTCCACAGTCCCCAGAGGGACCCTGGCTGACCTCCCCAGGGGCACTGACACAGCAATTTTGGCCTTGGTGGAGAAACAGGCCCTTTGCAGCTCATGCCAGCTCCTTCTTTTCCACAGGGAACTCGGTTTTCCTAAAAGCCTGTTTTTCTGGGGATTTATTTTCTGCAGCAGCATTGGACATAACGCTGTGCCCACATCCCGCCGCATTCCCAACAAAGGGAGCCACTGTCCACCCCCTGTGTGTGCCCCATGCCTCGCCAAGGACCGAGGGGACAAGCAGCCCGTGTGCCACCACGCCGCCATGCACGCCCAGAGGGGAACTCACCAGAGCCAAGTGGTCCTCAGTCTGTCCAGGGGAGTACAGGGAGAGAACCGAGAGGCACCGTTAACTCAAACACCCCAACCCCACCACAACTGTGCCCACTGGCACCGCACCCTCGCCTCCATGGGGCACCAACAGATCAGAGCAGTGCCTGGTGCAGAGTTTGTATCATCCATGGGGCACCAAGAGCTCAGAGTGGTGCCTGGTGCAAAGTTTGTACCATCCATGGGGCACCAACAACTCAGTGGTGCCTGGGAGAGGGTTTGTATCATCCATGGGGCACAAACAGCTCAGAGTGGTGCCTGCTATAGGGTTTGCACCATCCATAAGGCACACACAGCTCAGAGTGGTGCCTGCTACAGGATGGTGCAGGCAGGAATCCAAGCCTTCCTCCTGGGACCTCCCCTCCAGCACGGCCCCAGCCAGCTCCCACCACTCCAGCACCAAATTCCCCTGCGGCCTGGCTGCTGGCACAGGACCCCCTCCCAGGCCACCCAGCAGCCCTGTGGGCTCTCACCAGATGATGCATGAGCCCCTTCCCGCTCTGCGAGGTGATCACCCGCAGGTCTGGCTTGCGGCTGTTGGCTCCCAGCTGCTGCGAGCCGTGCGAGGGCGGCGGCGGAGACTTGGCCGGGATGATCTTGCCCAGGCTGCTGCCGTTGGACACGGGGAGGAGACCCGGAGAGGCTCTGGCACTCACGTAGCCATTTCCTGCAGGAAATGGGGGGACAGAGAGGAAGGAGGTGAAGGCATGGAGACAGCTGAATGCATGGCAGCGGTGAATGCACGGTGATGGTGAACACAGGGCAATGGTGAATGCATGGTGATGAACACACTGCAGTGGTGAATGCACAGCTGTGATAAACACATGAATGGTGAGTGGTGCCACAGTAGGGCTCCATGAATGCTCCATGAGTGCTCCTCCTTGTGGGAGAGCAGCACCTCATCCCTCCAGACTGCCCCAAACCCTCCTGCAAGATCACCCTGCCAGGAGAGGCAACAGCCCCGAGCCCACAGTGCTCAGGGCAGCTCCTCAACCTGCAGGGACTCCCCCTTGTTCCTGCAGTAACACCCAGCAAATCTCAGCCTGATCTGCAGCCAGGCTCTTTCCCTGCTTTGGCTGGGCACCACAACCCTGTCAAGATGGGTAATTACTGGCACATTCACTTTTAAGGTCTCTTTATGGTACTGGGGCAGTGAAAAGGGGCTGTGGCAGAGTGAGGACTCAGTTCACTGCTCCCACTGCCCCTTTGAAGATCTAAGGTTCCCTCCTTCTCCTCCTCCTGCTGCCCCACTTAAGGATTTTATGTGCAAAGAGAAGGGAAAAAAAAAGAAGAAAGGAAAGGAAGAAAAAAAATAAAAAGGAAAAGATTTGATGAACATCAGGAAAGGAATAAATTGGATCAGATTACTGTTCTGATGAGGGTTGGTTTTTTTTCATGAATAGGCCCCAAAGATAGAAAGGCGTTCAGCAATCACCAGGATTCAGCCCTCATATTCATTGCACGTTAGACCGGGAAAAATAGGTCGCTGATTGCATTATTAATCACATCCAGCATTGCGCTGCATCTGCATTTCAGCAGGCGGCTGGTGGCAGCGGCGCCGCAGCGTGGGGGGGCTGAGTGCCAGCCCTGCCCCCTGGAGCTGTCCTGGGCTGGACACAGTGGGGCAGGATGGACCGGGCATGGGGGGTGGTGATGCTCCCCAGGAGACACAGCTCTGACCCCACAGATGGCACCGGGGACAGGAGGTGCTGCCCCAGTGGGTGCCCAGGAGCTGCCATCAGGGATACCCATGGTGGCCAGGCTGCTGCAGGCTGGCAGCTGTGGCATCTGTGTCCCTGATGGAGGGAGAGGACCGGCCTTCCTGTCCCCAGTGAGGTGTCCTCCCAGTGCCAGATCACCATGAGTCCTCCCAGTGCCAGATCACCATGAGCAGCCGTGCCTGGTGCATCAGGCCCTGGCACCTCTGTGCACTGTGAGCTGCTGGAATCCTGCTCACAAGGATTCACTGACTTTTAGAATTATTAACAACAAAGGTGCAGAAATTCCTCAGGTGACCCGCAGTGCTGGTGGCCATGGAAAAGCCAAAAGAAATGTTAAACCCTTCGATATTCTCCTTGCCAAGGCACCACCAGCACGGTGGCTCTCATGGTGACTCCCTGTTTGAGGCACACCATGTTATCTCTGTATCACCTGGGGTGTGGGTTGGGGTGGCTCCCTGTGCTGGAGAGGAGCTGGTTTGGGTTCCAGTGCTGCCACTCACCCCCAAAGATGGGTGGCCTTGGGCTGTCATTGCTGCTGTCATTGCCATGTCCACCCAGCATGGATCCGGCCAGCCCTGTGAGCCAGAGAGAGAAGGGCTACACTCCCACCAGGACTTCCCAACCAAGGGCCCCCACCACAAAAAGAGTCTAAAAGAGGAGCACTCTGGGCTGCCTTTGCACCACCCTGGTGTGAATTTGAGCGGGGACAGTCAGGGCTCAGCATCCCCCCACGGGCCAGGTAGGGTGGACGGGGTGCTGCATCCTGAGGGTGGCACATGCCACGGAGCGTGGGCAGGACGCAGGGATACAGCAACATCACTGCAGGATCCGGCCAGAGGCACCCGCAGCTGATGACTCAGAGGCAGCAGGTGATCACTCAGTGCTGCAGAGACTGCAAGGGAGGAGAAGGAGGAGGAGGAGGAGGAGGAGGAAGAGATGTACTAGGTATTTGAAAACTGCGAGCGCAGTGCCAGAGCCGGAGCCAGAGCCACAGTCCCTTCCCACAGCCACGAGGGGAGCCCCAGGGAGGGCAGGGGACAGCAGGGGTCCGGGGCTGGCCACAACCGGGCTGTCCCTGCTCCTCACACCCATTTCCTGCAGTGGCAGCAGGAACGCAGGGAATGCTCGGGTGACGTCAATGCTGACATTCAGGGGCCCTGCCAAGCTCTGCACCCGCCATGGCTGCTCCCAACAGCTGACATGGGGGTGGCTGCGGGGGAACGGGGCCGTGGAGGGGCCTGGGGGTTGTGGCACGATAGCCCCTTCCCTCTGCCTTCAAGGATCAGCAAAGCTCCATGTTGGGAGCACCCAGGGAGACACTGGCCCACAAACCACCCTGGCAGGTTTTGCTCTGTGAAGAAATCCTTCCGGTGCTGGCACGGTGCTGCCCAGCACAGGAAAATGGCCACTCCTGGCAGTAGCCAGAGTGCAGGGGATGGGGTCAGGTGGCCACGGTGCTGCATAACCACAACTGGACCAACCCCACCCAAAAACCAGCAAGATCTGGCCCCAGTTTGGTTTTAAGTGGGGTGATGTGGAATTCCACGCTCCTCCTCTGTGCCATCGGCTGGACACCTACTGCAGAAAGGCCCAGAAGGGGTGAGGAGTCAGGCTCCTGGAGCAAGGCTGCCTTTGCCCTGGGATGCATGGCATCCACCCTGCCAAGCCTGGGGCCACTGCCAAGCCCAGTGCCGAGAGCAGCAGCTGCTTCCCTGCAGCACCCAGGGCCGTCACTGGTTTTTGGGCTGTGCCTACACCAGCAGTGGCCCAACATCCTCAGCCTGCAGATGGCAGAGGCAGATGTGGGGATAGAGATATTGTTAGTGCATTTTACAGCTGAGGAGCTGAGCCATGAGGCCTGAGCCTCATTAGCACTGAGGCTCTCACAGTGGAAAAGGCCCTTAATGAGCTTTTTTTCCTTGCAGTAAAGTTCCTTTATAGGGCCCAAGCACGAGGAGGAACTGGGTGTTAATTGATCACCCGAGGATGGCAGAGAATTGGCTGCAGCACCAGGAGCTAAACCCAGAGCTACCCAAATCCTGGTCTTTGGGGGTCACCTCCCTGATCTGCAGCTCTCCCTGGAATCCTGGGTAGATGGAGACTCCTTGGTCACTGGGGTCTCCACTGAAACCAGCACCCCCAACAAAGGCACTGGCCTGGAGCTCCACATGCCAACCCCTCCCACTACCAAGAGCAGCAAAATCTTCCCAGTGCTTCCCTATGGACCAGCAGGGCCCAAGAGGCAAGCAAAATCCTATGGGAGGTGTGGGGAAACCGAGGGCAGGAGTGTCACATGGAGCCAGGGGCACGGGGCTGAAAGGCTCCTTACTCACCCACGGGGCTCGGGCAGGCTCCGTTTGTGTTGTTCAGGTCTCCCCCAAGCATCGCCCCTGAAAGCAAGCGGAGAGATGGGATCACCATCAGAGCAGGAACAGGGTGAGCATCCCTGCTTTTTGGGGGCAGGAAGGCAGGGAGCACAGTGGAGGAAGGCAGAGGAAAAAAGAGGGACTGCCTTGCTGGGGAGAAAGTCCTGGGCAAAAGGAGCAGCATTCCTGGTGATCAGGTTGGGAAATGTTATCCAGGCAGATCCGTTTCCTTTGGGAAGCAGCCAGGTGCAGAGGAGCCTGTTCCAAAGGAGGCAGCTTGGAAAACACTGCAGCTATTTTATTCCAAGCCCCCCTTTGGGGGGACATGGGGCTGGTGCTGCTGGGGGAGAGAGAGCCCCAGCAGCATGATGGGAAACAAAATCCCCCCTGTAATGTTCACACCAAATGGAAACCATCCCGGAGTGCCAGGATGCCACAGCGATCCTGATTCCCATGGTCCCCACCAGGCTGGGAGAAACTGGACCTTTTCATTCCCAAAAAACAGAACGTTTTGCCTCGCCTGGAAGAAGACTTGATCTTTCTTCTGCCTTGTTATGAAGTTATTTCTGAAAGCCACCTATTCCCCAGCCGGGGCTGCCTGACCACGCCGCGGGCGGCGGCTGCAGCCAAGAGCCGGCGCGGAGGCTCCGGAGCTGCGACCGCAGTCAACCCGGAGCCCTGGGTTGGCCAACGAGGGGCTTTCGGTGCCAAACCCCACCTCTAACCACTGCCCAGCCCTTCTCGACCCAGATGGGGAAACCTGAGACACCAATCTTTATCCAGCCCGTGGCTCTCAGCTTTAGGTTTGCAGCGAGCCCCTGAAAGCTGGAGGAGGGTGGGAGGGCTGAGCTGCTGCTGTGCAGGGAAGCTCAGTTGTTCCCCATATGGGAGCAGGGTTGGTCCCAAAAATTGTGCGGCCTGAAAAAGGGTGAAGTGACCCACTAGATGTGGCAAACGTGACACTGCATCACCCCCACCATCCCTCAAGGGATGGGGATGCAAAGCCAGAGATCCCTGTGCCTCCAAAGTCCCAGAGAAGGGACTCCACCAGGGTTCTGTGACTGTGCCCTGCTGTGGGACCCCACTCGCACCCCAGGCACTGGTGCCTATGCTGCCAAAGAGAGCCCACCTCTTTGAGTGAGTGATGCCAACCCCACCCCCAGCCCCATACACCCCCCCATGGCTGCCCTTCTCCCACACCATCCCTGAGCCAACAGCACCAGGCACCATCAAGGTACCCACCCAGCGCTCGCTGTGCATTTGCTTTGGAAACAATACAACCAGCTCTGGTGCAATGCTAAAAAAAATTTAGGGAAAAAAAAGGAGTTTTTCTAACATGCAAGGCCCTGGCTCCTATAAACAGGATTTCTTCCGTGTCCCAGGCAGCGAGTGAATGAGACACAGATGGCTGGACTTGGAACACCTCTGCGCTCACAACCGCAAAATGATCCCCCTCAAACGAGCAGGGAGTGAGCTGGAAGCAGCAAGCCCCCAGAGGGGTCTGCTTTACCAGGAAGCCTCTTCTGCTCTCAGCTGAGGGGCCTACGAGAGGGCAGGAGATCCCTGCAGCCGCAGCGACGGCTGCCTGTGCCCAAGGAGGGCTCTGCCACCCTGCCTGCAGTGAAATGCTGCTCCCTGGGACCAGTACTAGAGCAGAATGACCTCTCTCCTGCAGATCTGGGGCCTCATCCTGATACCTCACTACTTCGAGGCACCTTGGAGGCCGTGGTGAGAGCAGTGAGCAAGCAAGCTGTCTCTGAACCACAGTTCCTGCTGTATCCCAGCCAGGCCATTCTTCCTGCTCATCCTGACCCAGCACACAACCTGCTTCTGGAAGCACCTCCCAGCCTTCTCTCCAAATCCATCCCTTTGCAAAGCTCCCCAGAGCTCTCAAAGCCCCAGGGGCCACAGCTGAGGACCCAGATATCCGGGTGGTCACTGGGACCAGCTCTGCCATTTGCAGCCTGGGCGACTTTTACAGACCATCTGTACTATCAGAAGACCATCAACTAGCAGAATTATTATTATTTATGATTATAAAAGAGAGCCGGGCTGTGGTCACACGTCATCCCTGTCCCCCCCTGCCACTGCAGGGGACATGGGTGACAACTCCTCTCCCTCACCCTGTTCTGTGCCACCCAAAGCCGGTCCTTGCTGGAAATGACTGCTCCTCAGATCTGTCAGCAGAGCCACATGAGTGATCGCCCACGGCCAACTGCAACCAGCATGGCCCAACTCAGAACAGCCCTTTTTAGGCAGCCAGACCCATGTCACTGGAGTGCCACCGGCGAGTAGGATGCCAGCAGCCACCCCCAAGCCCGGGAATGGAGCCAGGTGACTCATCTTGCACTGCCCAACCCAAAACAGATCCCTGCAGGGATCCAGCTCTCAAAGAGACCTAGGTAAGGTGGGGAGCTTGCCCTCAGTTTGGGGCCAAGGCACAAACAGGGCATCATTGGCTGGCAGGAGGGCAGGAGCAGACACTGAGGGGCAACAACCCTTCCAGGATGCTGCCACCCACAGGTGCTGGAATGTGGAATCCTCCCGGAAGCAGCAGGGTGTCTCCCCCTCAGGGATGCCAGGCAGGAAGGGTGAGGAGGTGAGGGTGCAAAGGGGCTCACAGTAGGGCTCACCTGCACTGGCTGGCCGCTGTGGCAGCCCTGGGGACACTGTGTTCCTCTGCAAGGCCGGCTGCTGTGGTGACAGGAGCCGGGGGTCTGTCAGCGAGGAGGTCACCAGGGACTGGGTCACCAGCGAGCTGCCCGGGTTGCTGAACTGCAGCGTGTTCTGGTTGGTCACCGGCACCGTCACGGGCATGGCAAAGTTCGGAGCGGGCACTGTGGACTGAGCAGAGAGCAGGGGGTAAAGGGGAGCCGAGTTCCTGCAGCACAGCACAGCTGCTGACCAAGGGGGGACAGTCAGGCTTCTCAAACCTGCACTGCTGACCTGCAGTGCTGTGCTCAAATCCACACTGGCACCTTGTGGGGGATGCACCAGAGCCCAGTTCCCCACCAGGGAACACCAGGAAGAGCAATGGGCCATCCTCTTGGACACACCCCAGCTCTGCAAACAACTGTTTTGGCCTCTTTTTCAGGCTCTGTTTATTTACCCCCTATGTTTTCAGGGCAGGCATGAAGGAGAGGCTGGGAGCAGCCCAGAGCATGAAGATGGGCACCACCAGGCTGGTGGTCTGCTCCCACCAGCACCAACAGCAGCCAAGCTCGGCACTACCCTTCATCCCCAGCAGGATTCTACGAGGCTGCTCCTCAGCCAGCAGGAATCCAGCAGTGGATCCCCATTCTGGGCTGGCTCTGCTGCTGGTGGCCGAGCACCTGGGAAAGACTCATTTTGCTCCACACAGCCCCTGGGTGACTCTGGGATCCATCCTGTCTCCTCTGGGAGCTGCTGGGAAGGACAAGCTGACCCCAGGGATGCAGGAGCATCACTAAAGCCCTATCCTTGGCTGCAGGTTGAGGACCAGCTTCACCTACCAGCATCCCGTGGGAGCCAGGCCCGCTGCGATTATCCCAGCCGTTTGTCTTATGTCACTGATTTGCTCTTCGTTAACAGGAGCTGGCACCTGCTTAGAGGCTTTAGCATGGGCTTTGCTTAAGTCCCACTTTAATTTGCTCCGGGATGGAGAGGGAGAATAGCCCAGCACTGAATGGAACCATCACGGGGCTAGAGGTGGAACCCACAGGCTGCACCAGCGAGGGAAGAGGGAGCCGAGGTCTCCCCACTGCAGCTGGTGCATCTCCCCACTGACTTGCAGCCCCCTCTCCTCCAAAAATCTGCTCCTGCATAGGTCCTGCTCCTTAGGTGAGAGAGGGGGATGGCAGGAAGGAGTAGGACAGTGCTCACCCACGCCTCACTGCCAGGAACTCTCCCCACCTGCCTCCCAAGGGCATCCTGTCCTTCAGAGATATCCCGCGGCCGCAGCCAAGCCGCGAGGACAGCGGCTCTGAGCCTGCGCCGTGGCACCGCTCCTGGGGCTGCCGCTCACAGGGATGGGCTCAGCAACTCCTACACCACCAGGGAGAGCTGGAACACGGAGCCCTCCCTCTGCTCAGCCCGGGAGCTCATCCTGCACGGCAGCAGAATCAGAAGAGGAGGAGGAGGAGGAAGGTTTCTTGGGCGTTGCACGAACACCGGAGCAGCGTTGTGTAATAAATCACTGCCAACGCGTCCATGTGTGCGCAGCGCTCCCAGGGAGGGAGAGGAAGAGCTGAAGCTCCTCCACACCACGGCATGAGCAACGCCGTGGTAGAGCCGTGAACTGGCCCAGGAGCTGAGGTTTGCCTTAATCCAGCTGCACCCCACTGCGCCTGCAGACAGGCAGCAGGCTGACACTGCCCCGGCACACCCAGCCCCAGAGAGGGCACAATGGCAGTTTGCACATGGGTCCAAAGTCTGGGGGAGAAGATGCACACATCAGCCAAAATCCACGATTTCTGCTCTTGTTAGAAGTGAGGGCAAACACCAGAGGCAGAAGCCCCACCGAGGTCCTTCGTTAGCACACAGCTGTCGTTAAGCTGCCCCGGGCACCCCGCTGGGTTAGTTCTGGTCACACACAAAACCAACCCAGCGTTAAAATGGAAAAGCATCTTCTTCAACCACACACGCTCCACCTGCACTGCTCGGCCCCTTGCTGCCAGGGAGGTTTAGTGGGGGAGCCAGATGCTATGCCCTGATGAGGAGCCACCCGGCACTTGAATGCCACCTGCTGAAAGGACTTCTGGGCACAGATTGTCCCTTTGGGTTGGCATGTCTGGATGATGGGGGGGCCTACTCGAGGCCCTCCCTTCGCAGCAGACACATTCTGATGCTGAGCAGCCCCTGCTCACGAGGGTGTTCTGCACTAAGGACAAAGTGGCTTTTCAGACTATTTTCCACCAGTGGCAGGGCTTGTGAGGGGGTGCGTGTCCTGCTGGGGCTCTACTCCCTCCCCACACACCCTGGTAGGGTGGGAACCTGCACCCGCCTAGTGAAACCAGGGAGGCTGAGGTAGATCCGTGTCCTGACAGAGCTAATCCTGCCCTGAACCCTTCTCATGGGGCTGAGCTCATTGTCACAGCAGAGCTGCAAGAGATCATCACCATCTGCACCCCACTTTCCTCCACTTCCTCAGCCCTCCCAGGTCTCAGGGCAGTCTCCCCACCCCCTCCACCCTGAGATCTAGGGGATCAAAATGCAGATTTTGGGATCCTTGCGATGCTCATGGAGTAACACAGTGCTGAGTCAGCAAAACAAAACCTGGGGATTTCACAAGGCCCAGTTCTCTACAAAAGCCAGAATTTTAACTTGTGGGGGCTTGCAAAGCACAGAAGGGCAGATTTTTTTGGGTGGGGCTGAGTGTGTCAATTCTGCTGTGCTGCATCCACCCCTGGATAGGAGCCTCCCCCCTGCTCCCGCAGCATTAATTACTGCTGCAGCAACTCGGGGCTAATCCCCCAAAGAGCCCTTGCCTGCATCAACAGTCTCTGCTCCCTTGAACTAACAACTAATTTGAAACGTGTCCCCCTCCTCCTCCCGTCTCCTGACACAAATCCCTTTCAGCACTGTCCTGATGCCACCCCAGTGCCAGTGACAGCTCCGGGATCACAGGCTAAAACCTCCCTGGATTTCTGCCACAGCCACCAGCTGCCCTGAGGGCTCGGTGGATTTGGGGGGAATTAATGTGGAATAGCCCAAACCAGGCTGAGCTTTGCAAGGATGTGAGGGGTCGGCACCCACCACCAGCTCACGTGAACACTGGGATCTTAACCCAGACAAAAATCTGGTCTTTTGAGGAAAAGAGGGTAAAAAAGGAGACCCTTTTTCAATAGAGGAGAGGAGACAAGCAATACCATCCTGCACTGCCTGGCCAGAGCCAAGGAGGGGCAGGAATGCCAGAGCTAGTAGGAATGACTTTCCCAAGGATGGGCAACAGGAAGGGCACTCAAGAGCCAGGTGCATTCAGGGCTGCAGGGGCTGTTGGCATCGGCTCCCAAGGCACGGCACGGCTCCAAAGCAAAGCCATGCAAAATCCACCCCCCCATCACCTGGAGGCACCGGGGAGGGGACCGGGGGCTGCAGGCCACCAGCTACTCACTGCGAGCCGGTAACTCTGCATCATTTTATCAAACTCCTCATCAATCTTTTTATATTTCTCTTCCGTCTGCGGGGTCAGCGCAAACACTTCATCCCCTTCCGGGCTCTCGCACTCCCTGTGCTTCTTGTTCAGCGCCTGTTACGTGTGGGGGGACACGGGGGTGTCGGGGAGGGAGCGGGGGACGAGGTCGAGGGGAAGTCGAACAGAAGAGAAACAAAGAAAAGAACATATAATGAAGGTTTTCCAGCCACGGGCAGGTACTTACACCGTATCTCTTGAACAGGATATCCAGATCCTCGCTGCCTTTGCGGTATTTATCCTCCATCAAGGGGCTCTGGTCTATGGAGTCGTCGCCGTCGGGCTCTGGGCTGTCACAGCCGTTAAAACCTTTCTTTCTTAACGTCTGAAAACACAACAGCCATGTCTGAGATCGGGGAGGGCAGATGGGGAACACGGGAAGGTCCCCCCAAGAACATCCCCTGGCCTGCATGGACCAGGACTTGCCCCTGGACAAATCAACAGCATCACCCCAAAGACATCGCCGACCTCAATGGCGTTAAAAATTCAGGATACAGCCCCTGGGTTTTGGTGCCAGGGTGTCTCTAATTTAGGAATTACAGCATGGGGAGCAACAGAGAGAAACTTCCTTGTTTTCAAAGGTTCTGTTTACACCAGGACTGAATTTGGCCCTGCATGAACTCAGGCATCTTCGTCACCTTCAGGTGCCACAACATCACGAAGGGGAAAAAAACCTTCATGCTCTTTGCTGTCCTGCAAAAAACAGGGAAAACCTGCTTACAAACAGCCAAATAGGAAAATAAACCCCAAAATTAGAGGCAAATTGTCAAATCTATCAGAATTTCCTGACAAAACCGGACAAGTGGCATTTGCCAAATGCAAAGGTGCCACAGGAAGAGCATCACATGACAGGGCATGTGGCACAGTGACAGCTGGGGGTGACACAGGGGGTGATGGTGACAACACTGGGCAGCAAACCCCACGCCAAGACTGGGCTCACAAACAGGAAAGGTCCCTGGCACTGCCACATCGAGATAATGAGGTGAGACAACCTCTCCTCAATAGGAGGAGGGCACAGTGACACCCCAAAGTCCCTCTCTCATACTCAGCAGCCCATTGAGATCCACTTTGAATCCCTCTATTTCCAAGATACCAAAATCAATTAGGCATTATGATGGAGCACTTGCCAACTTTTTTTTTTTTTTCAGAAGTCAAAGATACAGAATTTCCTGGAAGTCTTGATCCCTTTTCATGCCAAATTCAGCAAGGAAAAAAAAAAGTCTTGACAATTCTCTGTCTTCCTAAACAGCAACAAACATCTCCATTCTGAGGCCAAAGCGTATTTGGGAGTGGCTCTTCAACTACCTGTGAGCTCCAGGAAACACAGAGCCTCTGGGGAAATGCTGCTGGAGTGAATAAAACCCAGGATGTCTCCAGATGGGTTGGGAACACCGCTGGCAGGATTTGCTCAGCACCACAGGTTGGGCTCAGTGGATCTTTTTGCCAGGTAGCCATGGCCAAGCAACAGGCACCACACCCACCCCAGCCTGTTCTCCATCTAGCTGAAGCTTTTCACAATATTTTCCACTAAAATTGCTCCTTCCTGGGCCTTCCCAGGCACCACTTCCACCCTCATTACTGGATTCAGCTGCAGAAGGGAAATGTCCTTGTTCACACACAGAAGGACCCGACTCACTCCTGACCATGGTGGCACCTGATGCCCTGTCTGCTGTCACCAGTAATTCCTGATACCTAATAATTATTAACTAATTATCTAATAATAACAATTACGAATAATTTTTATACCTAGTATTAATATTATACCTAATAATACTTAGTGATTCCTGGTATCCCTAATTCCTGTGTTGAGTGTCTACAGAGCAAGCATTGGGAATCGGTCACTGCCATGAACTGCCTGGGAGATTCCCAGGCCTTTTTCTGCAGTTTCCCGAGGGCTTTTCCCTATTATTTTTCTATTTCTGTACATGTCCTTGTTTGTTCTCAGAATGGCCCAAAAGAGGAAGAGGTGCTGCTGGTGGGGAAGGAACAGCTTTGCCTTTTTGTTAATGAAACTGCTTTTTGTGGATTTTTTTTTTCCAAAACCTTTTGTTTTGCCGACACAGCCGAAAGACGGAAAGTTGAGCTTTTCTCTAAAAAAAAAGTAAGTTTTTTCCTTTTTCTCCTTCAGAGGCAAAATGGAAAAAAGTTGTTCCATGAGCAGTGAAGCAATGAAGCCACTCTTCAGGCACTGGAGAGACTCTCTGGTGTCTAACATAGGGCTGTGCCCACCTCGACACGATTCCCTTTGCAGGGACAGGAACTGGATTTCTCATCTCTGCCCTCCCATCCCTGCCTGGGGATCAGGAAGGTAAACCCTCAAAAAAATCAAAATCAAATCAAAATAAAAACATCCCTGGAAACTCCTCTCCTCCAGAAACAGCTGTTGGCAGGCTCAGAAGCTGTGGGGATGGACGAGCCACGGGCATCCCCCAGGACCCTCAAAGGAGGGAACCTCGCAACGGGATTCTTAAGAGGTTTCAGCCAAGCAACAACATCCTTTCTAAAACCTGCAGCAATGCTGCCACCAGGGAGGTTTTTAGGCAGCTCCCAGAGCCCTCAGCTCTGCCCATATCTGACACCTGAACCAAGCATGGGGACAAGCAAGGGGCTGCCACCAGCTGCAGCATTTTGCCATTTCTAAGTCCACACAAAATCGTCCTGGGGGCTGTTCCCTCAATAAGTCTCTCAAAGAAAGCAGTGGAATGGGGTGGATGTGGCTCTGTCCACCCATACCCTGAAACAGCTCACGGCATCACCCCTTCATCTTTCCTAAGGTCTAACACATTTGGTGTCCCAGCTTTGCCTTGGTCTCTTTGCTTTCCCCAGCCACCAACTTTGCAAAATAAGCCATAACTTCACTGTCTATGAGACCCACAGTTCCTTGGAGGGTGGGTCCTCAGCAGCCTGACCTGTAAGAGGCAGCTGTGGTGTCACCATCCCTGCTCCTGCAGGAAACCCACCAGCAGCCCCAGGAAGTGTCAGGCCAGTTCTGCACGGAGAAAAAAATCCTTCCCGGATGGGACTGTAAACCTGTGAGCTGGGACAGCAACCCTGAACTGGGATTGTGACCTTGGTGCTGGGACTGTGACCTGTAACACTGTGAGGAGCTGCAGGGAAGGGGATGGGGACAAGCTCCAGAGCTGGCAGGGCTGAGCACGGGGCTGATCTGCAGCACAGTGGGACGGGAAGCACCGGCGGCGGGGAGTGACCGGGCCGGAGTCGCAGCAGGACACGAGCCAAGGCAGCGTGGCTTGCAGCAATCTGCTGCTCAACGACAGCTTTGGGACAACAAAATGCCATTTCCAGCCATATGGGCGTTGGCTGCTGGTTCTTTCGAGTTTACCAAAAAAAAAAAAAAAAAAAGCGCATCCCACATTTTTAGCTTTTTGTCAAGATGATGTAAAGGGAAAACAATTCTGCTGGAGCGGGAATCAAACCCAAAGATTCCTGTTTTTGGGATCTCTACAAGGTCTTTTAGAAAAGAACTTTCCTTCTCATTCCTCCTTTTTGTTTTTGCCAGGGAAAAAAACAGAAGATGCAAAGAGGTTTTCAGGAAACCTTTCTGTCACTGGGCTGCAGCCAGCAGAACACAACAATTCTTCATATGGAAGAGATTTAAAAGCAATTCCTTTACAGCAGAAAATTTTCAGAGAAAATCAGGATGAGAACTTCCCATTGCAAAGCCCACCTTGGCCACCACCTGCCCCTCTCCCTGTCACACTCAGGTCCCCCCATTCTATCAGGACCCACTGCACATCCTGCTTTTCCAGGCAATATTCCACAATTCCAGCTCATATGGGAGCAGATTTCCAACCTGAAGAGGGTAAGAGAGCAGCAGGAAATGCAGAACATGTGAGAGGAAACGATGCTCAACCAGGATGCAGTTGACTTCCCTTAGAGGAGGGAGACTCAACCATTCTGGGCTTTGGGGAAGTCTGGATGAGGATAAGGATGAGAATGAGGATGAAGACATTGACACTGGCAGCTGCCTGTGCATTTCACCACCTCCCCAGCATCCTGCAAAACGTCTGATTTAACACATCCTGGGGAATGACAACCCCAGGAAGGCGAATTAGGGGAAAATCAGCCCCTCCAGGACATTCAGCCAAGGAAAGGGCAGAAATGCCTGTGTGCCTTTAACTGGCTGTGGAGCATCCTAGTGCCTGGTGAGCTCTGCTCTGTCCAAGTCCCTTATCAGGAGCTGGCACGTCAGCCAGGCTGGGAGGAAACGAGAAGCGACAGCGAGGACCAAAGCCGGCGTGATCCCAGGCCGGGCGTGCACGTGGCACCCAGCGTGCCTGTCTGGGGGCTCAGCTGGCCCCCGCCTGATTAAGGAAACCCCCCTCGCTGCATTAGAGAGATTTTCTCAGACTTAAAAGCCTGCAATAACCAGGACTTTGCCGGGCACGGAGAAGCCGCGGGGGTTGTGTGGCTGAATCCCACTCCTGAGAGCCACTGCTGAGCCCTGGCACAGCTGAAAAATGGGGTAGGGAATGGTCCCCAAAGGGCAGCTGGGGTGTGGAACCCTCCTGAGCTAGGGCTGTGTATGCTCAGCATGGAGCAGCTCTGTCTCTCACTGAATATCCAGGGGATAAAATCCTCAAGGACATTCCTGCGCAGCATGGGATGGGGTGCCCCCAGTGCCACCCTCAGATGCACCTCCCCAGGACCAAAAACCAGGAGATCTCATGTTTGCTGTTGTTTCAAAACATAATTTTACAGAGCAACTCATCCTGCCCTGAGCTGTGGTACCAGTGCTGCTGGCCCCAGGAGCCCCCAGCCTGGCAGTGCTTGGCTTAGCCCTCCAGAGCCACTGCTCACTCCCCTTCCACCAGAAAAACAAAATCAAGAGGCTTCCGCCTCAATTCCTCCAGGTCCTGGCTGCTCCTCATCCTTCCTCAGATGCTGCCAGAGCCACTCAGGGCCGAATCCCTCAGCAGGAAAGGGCCACAGGCATCACAGGGAAGGTGGGTTGATGCAGCAGCCCCTTGGAATCCACTTAAAATCACATTTGGCAGCAAATTCCCAGCCTGGGTTTTCACAGTCTCTAAACGCTCAATGTGGGGAAGCTTCCAGAATGAGAGGATACTTTTTGTGAGTCGAGTTCAACTGGGAGCCACCAAAAAACAGGAGACAAATTGGATTTGTGGGCAGTGGGGACACAGCTGGGCTGTTGGAATCTGACCTGGGCGAGCGGAAACAGAAATCAGCACCAAGAGCAGAAATAGTCTCCTGGAAGCACGCATTCAGAAAACAGAAAAAATCTCAGAGCAGCCCCAACCCTGCTCCCAGACAAGACAAGGGATGCCTGGGCAGCCTCCAAACCTGCCTGCACCCCAGCAGGTTTTGCTCTATGACAGCTCTGCCAGCAAGCCAAGCAGAGCCCGCCGTGTTTGGGCTCCTTTTCTTGCCATGCACCAATATCCTTCCGCTCCCGATGTTCCTCTCCTTGGCTTTGGATGCAGATCCAGCTTTTCATGTGGTGCAAACACAGTGTTTCTTTGGGTGCCAAGGACTGTGTGTAACTTGTCGGCTTGGGAGTGTTTGCATCTTGGACCATAAGGGAACAGAGAACGCTGCCCAAAATGTTTATGGTATTTTTAGGCCAAGACAAATCTGTTCGATGCTGTGAGCGCAGGCTGAGCATCCCAGAGAGGCTGTGGTAGAGAACTGCCAGCATCTGCACAGCAAAGGGGCATTACCTGGCTCAAACAGGCCAAAAAGGACATTTTGGAACCATTCTGAAGGCCCCTACAAAACTCTGCCATGACAGAAGAGTCTCCAAAGCCCAGCAAGGGAAGGCAGATGCTGCGAGATGCTTGGCTCAGCCATGGGGTGAAAACCTCAAGTCCAAGTCTCTCAAAAAGACACAGTTTACAGAGCATAAAAAAGGAAAACAAAGCAAGATTTTGGGGGGCAGAGGCAGGCTGGTTTTTTTTTTCCTTCTCCTTCACGAAATCAAAGCCTAAGCACACTGGCCCAGGGGCACCAAAGGAATTCAAAGGCCGAAGCAGAAGCCCAATTCCTCCAGCAGTGCAAGCCATGCTGCTCCACTCTGCCACCAGTGCTCTGATGGCATTAACTGATGCCCATAATGCCACTAATTACAAAGCCAAGCCCTTCATTTGTCTGTCTGTCCAGGTTTAATGGCAGCTGCCCCCATGCTGAGGACCCTGCAGCTCCATCTGCACAGCCACTGCTGAGGGAGAGGATGTGACCAATGACCAAGGCACTGCTGGCACTGTCCTGCAAGCCAAATGTGCCCTGTGCTCCAGCCCAGTGATGCTCTGCCAGCACCAGGGACAAGGACAAAGCTGTGCAGAGGGCCAGCGTGGGGGCACTGAGCATCTCCTGTGATGCCAGCAGGCTGGAGGAGAGCAGCCTTGAAGTGAGCACAGTTTGGGCATGGTGCCAGTGCTGGGGATGGGTCAGACTGAACGTGGTTGGGCCATCCTTGGAGACCAACAAAACGCAGCCACACAAGCCTTGAGCAAACCCACCAACCCATGAGCTTGGCCATGCTTTGAGCAGGCACTGGACCATCCCACCTGGTCCATCCCACCTGAATTCCCCTGCAATTTGGCCACTGGTGGCCCTCCCACAACCCCACTGTGCCTGAGTATTAGCTGAGGGCAATGTCACCAACTGTACCAGGCACTCCAGAACAATGCCACTAGTTGCACCAGGCACTCCAGCAGCAGCCCCAGGAGCTGCCTCCAATTCCACCTTGTGGTTTGCCTGGATTCCACAGCTGGGTCCCACAGAGCAAACCTGCACCTCAAGTTTCAAGGCAGCAGGTCAGCACACAGCTGGAGACAGCTTCAACTCTACTACCCAGAACGGAGTATTTCTGTAGGCTGAACCAAAATCATGCAAAATCCATCTGGCACCGAGTGTGGGAGATCTCCTTGCTCCATCCCCACCCTCCACCAACCTCCTGCATCCAGTGTGGCACCACTCAGCCCTGGCTCTGCCCCAGTGGTGGGGAGCAGACGAGCGGCCTCACCTCGATGATGTCCGCGTTGGTCCGGCTCTCGTGGGGCTCGTTGTACTCGGTGTACTTGAGCAGCACCTTGTCCATGTCGGTGCTGGCATACTGGAACAGCTTGTTGGAGTGGTTGAAGATGATGAGGGCGATCTCGCAGTCGCACAGGACGCTCAGCTCGTAGGCTTTCTTCATCAAGCCGAACTTGCGCTTGGTGAAGGTCACCTGGAAGCAAGGACAGCCACAGTGAGAGGCTGTGTCCGTGCTGCCACAGACCCAACAGCTCCCAGGGAAAAATGGGATGGCCACTGAAGGAAGGGGAATGCAGGAGGAATATTCTGTCTCAGTTTCCCCAACTGGACCCAACCCCAAGCTCTCCTCTCTCGCCTCCCTCTTCCAAACGGTTCATATTGCTGCCTATTTTGGGATCCTCCAAAGGCAGACACTTCACAAGCACAAAGATGATTATCAGCGTTGGAAATCACATATTGCCAAATCAAGAGAAAATAAATTTCAGCAAAATCCCCAGCAGAGCTGCCATCTGTCCGGGGGCTGCGGGTTTTTAAGTGGAATATTCAAGCCATGGAGATCTTGTCCTCGCTTGTTGCAGCTGCGCTGAGAGTGCCCAACCCTGGGGGCCACAGAGCTGAGGCTCAACACCCCAAAACTGCCCAGGGGTGCCCACCCCACCCCTGACCTGCTCTCCTGCTCACCAGCCCCCACTTATCCCACTAGGCTATGCTTCCCCAAGGGCACCACGAGCCCCCCTGTGCCAGGGGCCATTTTCATCTTGCTGTCCCTTTGTGTGACCTCCCTGGGGTGTTTTTCTTCACTGCCTGCCCAACTGGGGTCCCCCCATCTCCCCAACCCACCCTGCCTGGAGCTGTAACCAGAGCTGAAGAGGCAGCTCCTGCAGGACTGATCCTGGAGAGCTGGCTGGGGGCTGGGGCCAGGACTGGGGCAGGGTGCTGGCTCCAACAGCAGCTCCAGCTGCCGGGCAGACGTTGGGCTGCGATTCCCAGCCCACGCTCAGCTCTCACCACCACACTCCTAACAGGACCCAGCTGGTGGAGAGTGAGCTGGTTTGAGGCTCCCTGTCCCGGCTGCAGTGCAGACAGATGCTGAGGGTTCCCCCACCCCCAGAACACGCGGCACACTGACGGGGAAGGCACGATGCTTGGCCAATGCCCTCTCAGCAAATAAAAAGCAGAAAAAGAAAATAAGAGGCAGGAGGTCACTGCTTTGTGCTAAGGAGCAAAGCAGCCTCCGGAGAAGGGCTGGAGACGAGCTGAGATGCCCTCGGGGGCCAAGACCTGCTCCCTCCCCACATGGGAAGGCTCGACTCCACTCTGGGCCTGCACCACAGCATCAGTTTTGCAACTTAACAGCTTTAATTTGCAGAGATGAGGGAGGAGAGTGAACGAGGCTGCTGCCTTTGCTCAGCTTGTCAGTGGCATCACAGCCAAAGAGCTCATCGTGGAGCTACCAGCAGCACCCAGAATGCACCCTCAGGGTCCTGCACCCCTCCAGACAAATCTGTGTCCCTGCGTGTGGCGGGAGGGCAGAGCGGGGGCAGCTCTGGGCACGCTTGGCAAGGGGAGCTGTTGCCCCTCCCTGCCACCTCCCAGAGATAATTAAGCAGTAATGAGATTCAGCTCTAATCGCCTCATCCCCTGGACAGTGCAGGGCTGGTAGCCTGTGCTGCTGTGGCCGCCACGTGCGCCTGCTTTGGCCACTCACGCCGCCAGCACCGCCCCAGCCCCGGTGGACTCTGCTGCAAATCACTTCACTTGAGGGCCAGCTCCTGTGTCACCAACAGCTCCCTCTCCCCAGCAGCATTCTGGACTCCTCAGCCACCCCAAAACTCTGCTGCTGGGGCTGCTCCCAAGACCAGGATCTGGCAGTGCCATGGCCCAGCCGTGGTTGCACTGGGACTCCAGGTGGGACCCAGCTGAGGTTCTGCTCCTACAGCCGTGGCAGGACAGGCTCTACAACCAAAATCTCCTTCCCCAGTGGCAGCCTCCAGGCTCTGACTGACTCTCCAAGCAGCTCGAGGAGCCCCCAGGAGGAAAACATGCAGGTCTCCACCAGAACAAACAGCCCAGGGTTGTTCCTGCAGCCACCAGTGCTGGGACACTTGGCCAAACCACACCTTGCTGGGCACCACCACAGGCTCAGCCACCAAAACTGGAGGCAACAGGGTAAGGCCGAGATACGGGGTCCAAAAATTGGGGCAGCTCTTGGCGTTGAAGATCAGTGACAAGCATGGTTTGGGTTCTGTCCCTGAGTAGTGAAGAGTGTGGGGTCATCTTCCCTAGATCAACCAGCAACCTGGGCAGAACACAAAACACCAAATTATCCCTACAGAGATGAGGGGATATTCCCTCTGCAGACAGGGCCCAAGAGCATCCCTCTCTATTGGCACCCCTGCATCTTGCAGAGAAAAGCACAGATTTGCCATTTAGCCACTACATCCCACAAAAGCATCACCTAACAGGGCTTTGTGCATCCACTCATGACCCGGGACAGAAACCTCAAACCTCCCCTGACGCTGTGCATGAGCCTCATCGAGAAGAATTAACCTTGTAAGTCTAAGAGGGTAATCAAATCTCATGCTTCAGGGCATAAGCCGATCACCAAAGGGGTCAGGAAGGAATTACTGCCCCACACTAGCAGGGGATTTTTTGCCTTTCCCCTGATGTAAACCATATTGGCAGTTGCCAGAGTCAGCGGCCTGGCCCTGAAGGACTGATGGCCTGATCTGTTGTGGCAAATCCTCTCCAGTAATTCCTCTAATGACATTAGTGACTCTTACTTGCTCTCCTCTCCTGGCTTTGGCTGCTGCTGTAATTCACAGAATCACACCTTGGTTTGGGTTGGAAGGGATCTAAAAGCTCATCTTGTCCCAACTCCCTGCCATGGGCTGGGACACCTTCCACTATCCCAGGTTGCTCCAAGCCCTGTCCAACCTGGCCTTGGACACTTCCAGGGATGGGGCAGCCACAGCTGCTCTGAGCAACCTGTGCCAGGGCCTCACCACCCTCACAGGGAACAATCTTCTCCTGATATCCAATCCAAATTTCCCTCTTTTCAGTTTAAAACCATCCCCCCTTTGTCCTGTCACTCCGGGTCCTTGTCCAAAGTCCCTCTCCAGCCTTCCAGAGTCCCTTTAGATCTCCGTGGAGCTTTCTCCAGGCTGAACACTCCCAGCCTGGCTCCAGAGCAGAGGTGCTCCAGCCCTCAGAGCATCTCCATGACCTCCTCTGGACCCACATGCTGCTGGAGCCTCCATGGGGGCTCATGGTCTGTGCCCCCATGGGAGCCAAAACCAGGGATACGAGCAGGGTCAGATGATGCTGCAGGCTCAGTGTGAGATGCAGGGGAAGAGCAAAGGCAGCAAAGGCTCTGGAAGAGCCCCTGTTGAGCCTCAGCTCTCCCTGAGGGTTGTGATGCCTCAGCAGCCCCAAGCCAGAGCTCAGGATGAACTTGGCAGCACGAGTGGAAATGCAGGTGTCGAAAGCAGCTCTGCCTCCACCTCCTTGCACCACCACTGGTGAATCCCTCATGCTCCAGGGCATCCCTGCACTATTCCCACTCCTCTCCTGGAGGGGCAGGTGCCAAGGAGCCACCTGGGCATGGCAAGGGCGGTGCCTGGCACAGCTGAGGCAGCCAGCCCTGCATTCCAGCAGCTCAGGAGAGCTGACTGCACCCCCTGCCCCCAGCCGGAGCAGGGGGAGGGCTGAGGATGCTCCCAGACTGGGTTTAAGCCAGTTTAGCTGACAGCCTGCAGCCACAGCAGGCAGGCACGCATCAGCTCCTCATCACTGATCTGCAGCAACAGCAGGAGAGGGAGGGGAGGAGAGTGAGAAGCCAGAGGTGGCTCTGGGGAGACCTCACTGCAGCCTTCCAGCACTTAAAGGGTTTTATCAAACAGACAGAGAGGGACTTTTTGCATGGGTAGGTAGTGGTGGGACAAGGGGCATAGTTTTAAACTGAAAAATTGGAGATTTAGATGGGATATTAGAAGGAAATTTTTCCTGTGAGGGTGGTGAGGCCCTGGCACAAGTTGCTCAGAGCAGCTGTGGCTGCCCCATCTCTGAAAGTGTCCAAGGCCAGGTTGGACAGGGCTTGGAGTAACCTGGGATAGTGGAAAGTGTCCCAGCCCATGGCAGGGGGTTGGGACAAGATGGACTTTTAAGATCCTTCCCAACCCAAATCATTCCATGCTTCTATGAGATAAAGCAATATGGGACACTTCTGACTCTGGGGAGTGGATGCTGGCATTGCACATGTACAGCATGGACCAGGAGAGTGGAGCAAGAGGGTTCTCACCCTCTTTATAGCTCCTGCCACAGTGGATAGAGCAGATCCCACTGCCTGGAGCAGTCCTTTTTCATGAAATATCCCATCTTCCTGGTATGTCCTTTTTCCCAAAGAAAGGGAGCAGTGAAAATTGATTGCAAAGCTGTGCTGGTGACCAATTAAACAGCTGCTGCTTTGCTGACACCCAATTTGATCAGGCTGGTTTCTGGGAAGCAAAGCAAGATGTGCTGCACTGGGTTGGAGAGCGATGCTCCTGTGCTGGGTTTTGGAAGAGCCAGCCCAGCCAGGGAAAACCAGTGTCCCCCAGCCCAGGGAACTGGGTTTTGGGGACACCTGACATCAGAGATGCCCTAAAGCCATGACACCCGGCCATGCAAACCAACTCCTGCTGCCAAATCCCACCCAGTGCTGTGAGACCTCAGCAAGGGTCTTCATCTCCAGCCAGGGCTGAAGAGCAGCTCATCCCTCAGAAACAGTCCCATCACTCAGCTGCTGCTTCTGCAGAGAAGTGCCTCTTTCCTTTCCCAAAGGTCTATCCAGCCATCCCCCTCCAGCATTACCCATTATTTTCCATTTGTCTGAACTTCCAGCAAGGCTCCAGTCACCACAGATCCCTCACTCCCCTCTAAAATAAAATACACCCCAGATCATTCAATAACCCCTAAGGCCCTGTTTCCTCCTCATGATGGATATAAACAGCTCCAGGAGCAACTGAGCCATCAGCAGAAATGATTTGATGCCCACCCCAGCCCCCAGCACCAAGTGAAGCTATAATGAGGAAAACCTGCTATTTCCTATTGTTTTGCTGCAGAGCAACCAAGTGGTTCATCCAGTTCTGTTCTTTGACACTCTTTAAGGATTAGGAATATATCCACATGCTTTTTTTACTGTTTTTTTCTGTTTTTCTGGAGTGAAAGTGGCAGGAAAGAAGTGTGGCAGGTCATGCTGGGGTGCAGTAGTGGCTGGGCTAAAGGCAGAGGCTTGGATCTGCTGAGCCAAACTCCAGGAGCACAGAAAGCAAGGGGACCTGCCTGGAAGTCTTGTGGTAATGGGAAATACATCGACAGAGTCATCCCAGAGCAAACCTAGGCTGGCAAAGTACTGCTGCTCCACCATTCCAGTTTAAGGAACATGGAAATTTGGGGAAAATCTGTTGGTTTTTATTTTTCCTCTGAGATACATGAATGCATTCCTACACACATGCACATGCATGTCTCAGGCTTGGCTTCAAGAGAGCCCAAGGAAAAAAGCCCTGGAGTCATTTAAGTCTACAATTGAGGAAAAAAAAAAGGGAATAATTTGAGTTGTTTGCGTTCTGCAAAATGGATACTTGTTGTGGCTGTTTTTTATTGGAAAAACCACATGGAAAATGTCAACTGAAATATATTTTCTGTGAGACAAAAATAAAAAAATTAAAAAAGGGGGGAACTAACTAAGTGGAGAAGATACTTTCTTCTGGAAAAGCACTTAGATGGAAACGGCTCAAGGAGCTCCTGGATGGGGGCAGCAAAATGTTTGCCTGGTCCTGGATCTGCCTGGATCCGGCCTAAGTCTCCGCTTATTTTATGGATTGGGAAAAACACAGCTCTGGTGGCCCAAAATGGGATGGAAATGGGTCATTTTCATGAACCATGACACTTAAAACCCCCAAGGGAAGAAGGGTGAGGTGAGAGAGCGGGGGGAGAAGCACTGACCTGCCGATTGCGCTCGTCCGTGATCCGCTGGATCTGGATCTTTTTTCTCCCCATTTTCTCCGGAAATCCTCACCGCACCCGGGACGACTTCGGCTCAGGGGAGGGGAGAAGTGATCCCTCTTTAAATCTCTTTCATTAAAGAGCGTGGGGGGCTTTTTTCTCGGACGGAAAATGAACCCAAAAAAAGCCAAAACAAAAAAAAAAAGAGTCCTGCGTGGCTCCGTGCTCAGTTCATGGTACCATCATGCACAGCCAGATCCAGCGGGGCTGAGATTCAGCAGCTGCTCAGAAACCTGCACAGTGAGAGAGACAAGAGTGAGATGCTCTGCTCCCAAACACCATCCAGGACCCAGCATCCTCCTATTGTCAGCACAGATGCCACCCCCGAGGCCAGGGTGGGCTCTGGTTCTTTCTCCCACCCAGCTCTGTGGCCAGGAGAGCTGCAGAGGGATTTCTCCAAACTGGTCTCCAAGAAGCCCAAGGATGGAGGCCAGGAACACCCGTGCCACAGGACACGTGTGGGCCGGGCACTGCGATGCTGGGCGAGGAGGAGGAGATGGCAGCAGTGAGCCCGTGAATCACTTTTCCTCCGTGACACTCCAGACTTTTTTTCTTCTCTTAATAAAGTCATAAGCAGTCGAGTGGCTGGTGATTAGCTCGGGCAATTTAAATCCGTCTCCAGTTTCTGTGCTAATCTCCAATTCGGAATTTTAAAATGTCTTTATTTGATTACTTGAAAGAAACCTTATAACCAGGCACAGAAACCTAATTCTTATGGAGAAGGAGGACTCTGAAGGCAGCTGAGGCAGCCTGGCCTTCCACTGGGCTCAGCCACAGCCGGACACCGGGTGGTTCCATGGATCTCGGGGTTATCTTGTGCCCAAAACTCTCCCCAAAGGGACGAGTGTTGCAGGTCTCAGGGGCTCCTTCTGCAGCCTCCCCATGGTAATCTGCATCCCCCAGTACCAGAGGCTGCATCCAGCTGTACCAGGGCACCTCCTGGCACAGCCAGCCCATCTCACCCCTGTTTCCCTGCTTTGTCCCCAGCAAGGGGACAAAGAGGGAACTTCAGCCAGTTCATTTTCCACAGGTATGTCTTTCTCCCTGCTCTCTCTCTGAGCAGCTGGATAACAGCAGTGATAACACTGCATTTAAGGCAAGGTGCCCTGTGCCAAGACCCAGGCAAAGGGAGAAACCAGTCCCAAAATAGCTCCCTATCTGCCTCAACTTGGCAGTCCCCAGCCCTCGGTCTTGTCACAAAAAGCATTATAAAACCCCAAAAGCTTTTTCTCCCAAACTATCATCCCAAATTCAAAGCAGCAGCCACAGCCAACCTGACCAAGCTCCTCCTGCTCCTCTCCCACCCCAGAGCACCCCCAGACCCTGCTTAAGACCTTGTCCCCATCCTTCACCTCCTCGTCAGACCATGCTCCAATAAACAAGCCCTAGTGGTCTCACTCC
This sequence comes from Peucedramus taeniatus, assembly GCA_013400575.1. Classification (NCBI taxonomy): domain Eukaryota; kingdom Metazoa; phylum Chordata; class Aves; order Passeriformes; family Fringillidae; genus Peucedramus; species Peucedramus taeniatus. The sequence continues at coordinate 460,123 of WBNO01007205.1, read as the reverse complement.
CACACTCATTTTTGGGGTTCACTGAGTCATGTGAGCCACTTCATTTTTTTCTCTGCTTTTTTTTGGGGTAAAGTTATTCATCGTGCATCATGTTCTGTGGTTTCAGTGCAAGTTGGAGGAGCCCCAAGGAGAAGAGGGAGTCTTTTCCCCATCCTGACATCCACAATTTGCCCTCCAGGGAGGATGAGGTATGGAGAGGCCAGGAAGAAGACCAGAGAGACAACGGGCAGCAAAACCTGGGTTTTTTACACATAAATCCCACCAAAGAGTAAGACTCTTTGCAAGGACAGACCATACAGGGATGGCATTTAATTCTTCAATCATTATTTACCAAAATAGGTGAATTTTTCCCTCCCAGCAGCAAACAAGAGCAACCATCCAGCTGTGAGGAACACTGTCACCATGGGGAGCACCAAGCCAGTGCCAGAGGCAGATCCTTTGGCTGCTGCTGCCCATCCCACCATGGGAAGCCCCAAAAATACAGGTCCCAGAGCATCACCAGAGTTTCACAACATCACCAGTTCTGGTGCATCAGCAGTTCCACAGCAACACCAGTTTCAGAGCATCACTGCTCCAGCTTACACCACATGATATCCCTCGAAGGTTGGTGATACAGGAAGAGCCAAAAGGAAAATGAGGATTTTTATTTCATCCACCTGGAGCGTCCTCTCAATATTTCCCTCACTGTGAGGCCACCCAGGAGAGAACCCAGAGCCCAAAGGCTCGGAACCATGGCGAGGATTTTGCACACACAAAGAAACTTTGGAAGAGGAGGAACTTTTTGTCGGGTTTGCTTTGCCACTTTTCCCTTCCGAGCTGCCACTTCTCTAAACTGGCTGAAAAATATTCACCTTCAGCATCTTCAAAACCACCAGCAGCAGCACAAAGTAGCAACAGCTCCTCAACCAGACACAGGGCAAGATGCTAATTCTTTCCGTGTGCTGCAGCTCTTGGACAGAGAAACCCTCTGAAAGACAGCGGATTTACTGTCCAAACCAGAGAGGAACTCTCCAGAAGCAACAATAAACACTGGAGAACAACGGGCAGTAAATTTAAACTGAGTGAAAGGAAACATATTTTAACACAATTTCATTGCAGGACTTGTTCACAGGATGCTATGGCAGCCAAAAGCTGCACAGTGCTCGAAGAGATGGGATGTTTGTAGGGATGAGGAAAAAACCCCAGTGTTGCTCATCCCTGCCCTCAGCTCCACACGAGCTGGTGTTTCTTGCATGGGAGCAGTGGGATTCAAACCACATTCCTCTTCCTGGGCCACAAACATACCCCAAGTGTTTCAAACCAAATCCCCTTTTTCAACCACCAAACCAGGTTCCTCCTGCTGCCCTGAATCCCAACTCTGCATCCTCAGCACCTCAGCTGCATGGGGACCATTGTCCCAGCCTCAGGGTTTGCTCATGCTGCTGGATAAAGTTTTCCACAGGAAAAAGGTGACTTAACAGGTTTTTGCTCATCATCATGGGGAGAAAAGGAGCTGCCATGTGATGCTCTTGACCCCTCTACCCTGCATGAGAAGGAGAACACCCCATGGGGAGGGAAGCCCTTGGATGGGGTGAAGAGGAGGGAGGGAAAGAGCACAGGATGTCTGCTGCCCTCCAAATGCACCTGGCAGAGGGGATTTCACACCACTCCCTTTTCTCTTCATGGAATTGGCGTTTTAGGGTGAGTTTATTTGTTTTTAAGTTGGGTTTTTTCCCCACCGTATTTTTAAACCCAGGTATTTTCACGTTTCCTGCCCAGGTGGCTCTTTCAGAAAGTCTGACCACTGGCTCAAGTTTCTGAACAGCAGCTGGAAGAGCGAGAAACCTGGAGAGCTGCCCTCATCTCTCCTGTCCCTCCTGCTGAGGCTCAGCCCCAACCCAGGAGGGTCCCTTCTGCCCCTGGAGCTCCCTCTCCTTCACCACCAAATTGCTTTGGCTCCCAGATTGCCCAACCTGAGGCACCAAGATCATCCATAACCCTCCTGAACCGTGCACAGCCAAGCACCCAGAGCACAGGACTGCTACAAGGAGCTGTGCTTCTAAATAACTTCCAACTTTTGGGGTCTTAAATGATTTCATATCCAATAACCCCACTGATTAAATCATCATCTCCTCCTTTTCAGACAGCTTCTTTCTTTCTTTCTTTCTTTCTTTCCTTTTCTTTCTTTCTTTCTTTCTTTCTTTCTCCTGACCCTCCTTTTCCAGGGAAAGCACCAAGCATCCCAGCTACCTGACAAGGAGGGTCCAAGGGCACGGAAAGGGACCTACAAATCCGCTGATGGTGCACTGAAAAAAGCCACCCTGACCCTCTTCCAGGCGCAGGAATCTCAAGCAGGATCAGGGAATTCAGGGAGGCAGCGAGAAGCTCTGGGATGGAGGATGGAGGCAGCCGCCAGCGCCCGCTTCCCCCTCCCCGCGCTCCGCTCGCACAAGTGTGACTATCACGGCAATTAGCACACATGCCAATTAACTCCGAGCAGGTGCTGGTTAACTCTGTGCTGAGTAATTCATCCCCGGCTCCCAGTAAATTGCTCCAAATTGGAGAGACAGGCGAGAGAGCAGAGTTAGCATTTTGCAAATGGGGGAAGAAAGAAAAAGCGCAGAGGAATCTCAGCTGGGAGATGTTTTTACAAAACAAGGAATCCGGGGGGCTGAATCCCCAGCTCCGAGAGCTGAGGACACAGAGGAGTTGATATCTCTTTCAAGTCTTTATTTCTGGATTTTTTTTTATCTACTGTACAAACTTCTGATCTATTTCACCTACTTCTAAGTGGTTTCACCTCTGCTTTGCACAAGCAGCGGGGTGCTCTGCACTGCTCCATAACTCGTCACTTTTCCAGCCCCACGTTTCTCTCAGCACAAGCAGGGACACTGAGAGTCTCACATCCACTTTCTACAGCCATTTGCTATTTTTAATATACTTTTATTGCATCCCTTTTTAGTCTCTCCTTACTAAAGTTAGCTCGACACACCGCCCCTCGCCAGAGCAAAGGAATTCTGCTGCCCTTCCTTAACACCCCCCTTGCAATGCTGTGTGCTCTCAGTACAATGTCAGCTGAAAGAAACCAAACCTTGGCCAAGCAGCTGCAGAGGGAAGATCAAAAAGATTAATCTGAAAGCTTTAGGAAGATAAATAAAGGCAAATAAATGCATCCTTTCCAAAAATGCATTTTCCTTTGGAGCTCTTTGCTTTTCCCAGCATGTGGCACCGTGCTCCCCAATCCACTTGTGCCTGTGCAGGAACACACAGCAGAGCCAGTGGCAAAGTGAGGGCAAAATTGGGATGGGTTGGCACCAGTTCAAGGGACATTTTCCTGATCTCCATCCCCAAAACAGGTCCGGTGCAATGGGGACATCCTTGGCTGCAAGGAAACCTGCGAAAGGAGCTTCAAAGGACATCTGGAGGTTGGGAAAGGAAGAAAAATGCTGCCCTGCAAAGACACAGCTCATCTTATGGAGGCACAGAAAGTCCCAGTTTGAAGGGAGCAATGCAGGTGACAGGCATGGCAGATCACAGCCCAACCCAGCAACTGCTCCCCGCAGGCACCCAACGCTTTTGCTGTGGGACCAACCCATCCTTTACTCAAGATCTGCAGAACACTCCCCAAGATGAGTTTTACCTTAACAGGCTCCATCAAGCCTGGCTGAGAGTAAAGGGAGGGTCCTCCCTGCCACTATGCACCCCCAAAGAACAGGACATGAATGAATTCATGGACCCAAGCCCCAACCCATTTTGGGGGTGTCAGGTTTATCACATACAGAAATGACAGCAATAACATGCTGCTTGCAGCTTCTCTGTGGGAAAAAGGTCACTGCAAGGGAGCTTCAGCACACAACCAGTGGGCATGTGGGGTACAAGGTGTTACAGAACCATAGAATGGTCTGGATTGGACAGATTCTTAAAGCTCATCTCATCCCACCTCTCACAGGGAAACATCTCTTCCCAGTACCCCATCTAACCCTGCTCTCTGGCAGTGGGAAGCCATTCCAGGTCCTTGTCCAGAGTCCCTCTCCAGCTCTCCTGGAGCCCCTTCAAGCACTGGAAGGAGCTCCAAGGTCTCCCCAGACTCCTCTACAGGCAGAACAGCCCCAGCTCTCCCAGCATGGTTCCAGAGCAGAGGGGATCCAGCCCTCAGAGCATCTCCTCTGGACTCACTCCAGGAGATTTGCATTCTTCCTACTCTGGGAAGCCCAGAGCTGGAGGCAGCACCGCAGGGGTGTCTCACCAGAGTGGGGCAGAGGGGCACAATCCTGGCCCTTCACATGCTGCCCATGCTGTGGGATCAGCTGGGCACAGCATTGGCTTTCTGGGCTGCCAGCACTGATAGCTGGGTCAAGTCCATCTTCTGTCCACCACCAACTCATCCTGTCTGTCCATTCATGACAGGAGAGCCCAGGTGAGGAAGTGCTGCTGTGCTGCAAACCAGCCCTGAGCTCAGTCTGCAATGGGAAGTGGATTCCACCCACCACGCTGAGCCCTTCACTGCCCCTGCTGGGTGGGGGGAACGGGCCAAGGGAGGGAGGAAGCAGTGATGCCCTCGAGGTGCCAACGACGCTTGGGAGGTGGCAAGAGCAGCCCCTCGCTCTGCTGCATCGCTCCTGCCACAAAGCTGCAGCTTTTACCACGACAAGCAGCTGCATTGAGAGGTGATGTGGCCACAGTGCCCCAGCAGCCCCCAGCCCAGCTGTGACCCTCCACCTGCTGCAAAGAGCTACAAAAAACTGCAAATAAAGAGCAACTGCAGCCGAGGTCTCAGAGCCTCACCTTGAGGATACCAAGTCCTGCCCAAGTCACTTCCCCACCCATGACCAGGGCTGGATCCCATCCCTTAAGGACATGGATTTAGCTCAAGTCACCTCTTGAACCCGCCTGTTTAACTGCAGTTCTTGCCTTCCTGTTTCCTTTCTTGCTGTCTCTTGTGAGTTAATTGTTGTTTTTTTAACATATCCTCCATGCTGACACCAAGGACTTTTAGTTTCCTTCTGTGTGGTTTCTGGATCAGCAGGACTGACTTCCTTCTCTTTTGCAAAGCCCCCTTCCCTAAAACACAGTGCCAGTATTCATGTTAACGTTGCTCTTCCTCTCTGGCAAAGCCACTGGCATGGTGCTGGCTACCAGCCCTGCTTTGCTGAGGGATGGGGGGCACTGCTGGCAGGGGAATGTGGCACCCAGGAGGGATGCAGCACCCACGTGGGGACATCCCTGGCAGGACAGCGGGCAGCAAGGGCAGGTGCCAGCGAGTCCCCAGCCCCACTGCACGCACCATGAGGGACTCCAACTCGCCAGCTTAGCATTGTTTAGCACCTCTTTATCTCCTAACCAAGATAAAAACCGCACAAACATGCTCGAGTCTCCTCCAAAGCTTCTATTCTGGTTTCAGGATGATGCTATCTGGGTTCCTGTGTCGAACCTCCAGATGCAGGCAGGGGGAGGGGAGAGGAAGGTGGCCGAAACGTGGCTCCAGAGCAAACCTCCTGCTCAGAAACTCAGCTGCTCGACCCTGCCCGGGGCCAAGTCCCACTCACCAGGCAGGTGCCAACCCAGGGCTGAGCTGCCATCCCTCCTGCACACCTGGCACCTGTGTCAGGGCCCCGATTTCCCTAGGATGGGCAGCCAAACCAGCCCTCAGTTCCTCCTTCCTGCAGGAGGGAATCAATCCCGCCAGCTGCAGGTAGCTCAGGGGAGCAGGAGTGAGGCTGGATTCAGTCAGGCCCCCAAGGAATTCGAAAGACACACATATATTCCTGACCCAGATTCAGGCACTCTCTGAAGAAAAGCAGATGCCAACCGTGCAACCAGCTCTGCTGAGCTGTAACAAAACCTCACATGGTGCCAAGCCTGGCAGAGGCTGAGGGAATGCACAGCCCCGACACAGCGCTGGAGAACTGGTGTTTGCTGTGCAAGGGTGGGTGAAGGAAAGGATTTAGGGGAAATTATTAAGCTGGGGTTGATCTTCTCTTCCCCCGCATTCTGTGTGCCAGTGTGGAGTCAGACAACACCCTCAAGAAAGGATGGCAGTCCCAACATCAGCACAAGAACTGGAAGCAGCACCCAAAACAGGAACCCTGGTGCCCTACACCCCAAATCACAGTTCCATCCCACACCACATGTAGCCAGGGATGCCAGCACATCCACTGAACATCCAGCACATCCCAGCACATGGGGATGTGCTCTGCAGAGGCAGGGTGACAGCAGGTACAGCCAGTGACCTTCTCTGAACTGCCAGCATGGCCAAAGACACCAGAGGCTGGAGGGGACACAGGGAAAGGAGGCTGGGCAGGAGCTCCAGGCAAAGTCACTGGCAAACCCACAGCCCTGCTTGGAATTGTCCAAAAGCCAACCAGGGAACCCTCACCCAAGGTAAGGATCCAGTTTCAAGAAGGAAAAGTCTGCGGGACCAGGACAAGCAGGGACTTGCAGCCCCTCACACCACGTGGCTTCCCAGAGATGCAGCTGGTGCTCTCTCCTGGAGATGCTACAGGAGGGACTGTCAGGGACAAGTCACTGCAGGGCTTGGTGTTAAACAGGAGGGCTCAGACAGTCCCCTGCTCAAGTGACCTTCAGAGCACCCTGAGAACAGCAACCAAAGGCTGATGCAGCTGCCAGATTAAGCCTCATGACCTTGATCAGTGACCTTGGTGGTGGCATCCTTGCAGCAGAGGTCAACCACCACCCTGAGCCTGACTATGGTCTCCCAGGTGGTTCAGCAGCTTCCTCAGGTGTGCATATCCAGGCTGGGAACCCTGCATGCCCCAGGGGCTCCCCAATATGCACACAGCATCCCCTTCCCCAGTGGTACCAACTGCTTGCACAGGGCAGCCCTGCACCATCTCCATCCCCATCCATCCTCCTCCCCATTCCATCCTCACCCCCATCTCTCCTCATTCCCAGCCACCCTCACCTCCTCCCACCTTTCATCTCCATCCCCATTTGCCCTCCATCCCCAACCACTCTCATCCCAATCCACCCTCTGTGCCCAGGGAGAGGCAGCCAGACCCCCAAAGCTGTTCCCCTTCCCCCATGTTCTCTATCTATCACCTGCTCCAGAGTCAGAGACTGGGGGTAATTTTTCCCTCTGCACTAAGTAGGGTTTTCTAAATGATGGGAAGCAAGAGCCCATTATCCATCTCCATTGCCCACCCCCACGGCTCCCTGCAGGGCATGAAATAACCACCTGCCAGCTCCCCGGAGCCCCGCGCCGTGGCAATGAGATCTCAGCTTCCCCTGTCACTATTGTCAGAGCAAAATTTAGATACCTGGTAATGAGGAGGTTTAATATGACAGATGAGAGGTTGACTCATTAAAAAAAAAGAGCGAGAAGGAGAGGGAGCTGAATTCGGGGTCGGATCCTGCACTCGGCAAATCAGGAGGCTGTCACAGCCCACCCTGCACTGGTGGGGAGCAGGAGCAGCTCTCGACCCCAAACCAGCCCCACACTGGGGACCTTCGCTGGTGCTGAGGCCACAGGGAGGAAAGGAGAGGCATGGAGGGGGTGGACATGGCTTTGTGGACAGTTTTTGGGGCCATCCAGTTCTGCTCCCCATGGAGCTGCCTCCCGCTCTGGGGTGGGGGGCTGTGAGCCCAGGAAAAGCTGCAATGTTTCACTCTGAGGGCTTTCCTCTCTCAATGAACCCTACAGCAGCACCCCAACATTTTCTCCACTCTCCTTGGCACCCCCACCCTGAGGGTGCACCCATCCCCCACTGCAGCCCTGCTGCCAGTACCTCACTGTGGGTCACCATCACCACTGTGGTCACCAAGGACATTGATGACTTGAGTGTCCCAAAACACCACACACCCAAGGGGGACAATCACTGCCTTCAGCTCCAGCACAGGGGCAGGATCTCAGCACTGAGACCCAATGGGGCTCCCAGGGGCAGCTCAGCAGCATCAGGGCAAAGCCCTCCCTGCTGGGAATTTAGGGGCTCTCCATGAAGGGCACAGGATTTCCTCCAGTAGCACAGGGGACAACTCTCTCTCCTCCTGGTGGGTTTTACCCAGGGGAAATTCCATCAGACCCAACTGCTGCTCCAGGCCATCTGTGAGAGCAATGGAAACCCACAACAGCCCCACAGGACACAGCTGAAACTGTCCCTGGGGAAACTCTGCTCTTCCCTCCTGTGTCAGTGGGCTGGGGATTGGGGATACATCCTCAGCAGCCAGCCTGGGACATCCTACCACTCTTTGCCCAAGGGCACTGTGGCACAAATCATGAAATCCTAGAATGCTTTGGGTTGGAAGGAAACTTAAAACTCATTCCAACCTCTACCCCAGGTTGCTCCAAGCCCCATCCAATCTGGGCTTGAACATTTCCAGGGATGGGTCAGCCACAATTTCTCTGGGCAGCTTGTGCCAGGGCTCACCACCCTCACAGGAAAGAATCTCCTCTCAATATCCCATCTAAACCTGCCTGCTGGCAGTGGGAAGCCATTCCCCCTTGTCCTGTCGTTCCAGGCCCTTGTCCCTCCCCACCCAGGTCCAAAGCCCCTTTCCAGCTCTCTTGAAGCCCCTTTAGGCACCAGAAGGGGCTCTAAGGTGTCCCTGAGGCCTTCCCAACAGCCCCAGCTCACCCAGCCTCATCTCCAGCTCATCTCCATCCCCAGCCCAGACACATGTTCAGCGACTCTGTGCCCCATCCCCACCCAGAGCACCCTAGAGCAGCTTTGCAGACCCTCCAGCATCCAAAGCCCAGTGCAGGCTCAGCCTGGGAGCCAGGGCTGCCTAGAGGCTGGAGGTCCCCAATGCCACCCTGGAACTCAGCCCTTGAGCACAATCCTCTGTCCCCGTGCACAACCTCAGCAGCACCATTCCCAAAGGCTCAGTCCTTTCCCAAGGACCCCCAAGATCTTTCAAACCCACGCCCCACAATAATTTCTTTGTTGGTTTTGCACCCCCGAGCACTGGTCAGTAGCAGCCGTGGTGCCCAAAGTCCTGGGGCTGCTGATTTGATTTGCATACAGACTGCTGACTGCATCCATGCCCAAGGCAGCCATCACTTCTGCTGGAACCCAAGCAGGCAATGCAGAGGCAGATGTTGCTCCTGCATTGTCCCATGCACTCTCCATCGGGGTTTACAGGTCTTGGAAGACATCACCAGGTTCCCCAGGGGCTGCAGGCTCCAGCACTCATCTGGGGTGCAGAGGAGCTGGTGAGGTCAGGAGCCCCCCATTGCTGGGAAGGTGATGGTGATCACCAGCTGCACTTGACCAGTCAAAGGATAAGAAGCAAATGATCTTAATTTATCATATGGCAATGCTAATTACTGTGAGGGTGATGCCATAGCAGAGCTCACTAGAAGGAGATATGGATGGAAAAATCTGGCCAACACCAACAAGACCAGGCAGGACGACGCTCCTGCCTCCATCCCAGTGCTCACACTCCACCATCACAGCTCCAACCTGCCCATGGCCCCTCCAGCCTGGAAACAAATCCACACAAACTGTCATCCTGGCCATCTGCCTTTCTCAGAGGTGGACATGTCCACCCATCTTCACACATTCCCCAAAATCCACTTTGGTCCATAGCCTCGGAGCACACTGCCATAGTACAGCTGGAAGCTCACCACCAGACACTTATTTCATTTAATAAAGGAAACAAAGGCCCAAACCTAGCACTGGCACTGTAAAAGCACCAAAACCAGACAGGAAGGCCCAGGGCATGGGAACCTATCCCTTGACCCCAAGATCTACAGCTGAGGAGGAGCCACCAAAGCCCATCAGGAGGCACACACCATGGTCTGGCTGCAACTGAACCCCAACCCAACTCACTCTGAGCAAACAGGAGGAACTGGGACAAGATGCCACATGGCAAAGATGGGTTTAACTTCCTCTTCCCTTGTGCTGCCTTGAAAACACAATGTCTCCAACCCAGCACATAAATAACATCAGCCATCACCAGATTCTGCTATCCAGAGCCCAAGCAGGGCACCACTGGAGCATCCCAGGGTGCCCAGAGCTGCTGCAGACAAAGCCAGGCTGGGGAGAGAGACACAAACCAAGGTCCCTCATCCCCAGCATGACTCAGGGCTGCTGGGACCAGGGGATGCCCCTGTGCCACAAAGGCTTTGCCATCAGCTGGGACCTGACCCCGCTCCCCAGCTCAGCCACAGCTTGTACCCACATGCATCCTGAGCCACATGCCAACGAGCCAGAGGGGCAAGAATCCGGCCCCAGCTCATCAGACAGCTCAAATCCACCAGGACAGCTGGTTCTCAGCTGTTGCTGCTCACTCACAGGACGCACATTCCTGTCCCAGGCACACAAATCCTGTTCTCCTGCTCCCCGGCACCGGCTGGGCCACCGCAGCGAGGCCACGACGTCTGCTGACCCCTCACAGACCTGGATGATGGTTCCCACTGAGATCCATCCAGAGCCCATCCTGGCACACATCCTCCAGGAACAGCATCCTGCCTTAAAAGGGGAGTTTTTAAGGCCAAACTCTGTGTTTCAGCAAGGGGGATTCAGGTGGTGGGGGAAAGTCCCCAGCCAGCTGAGTCCTCCTCTGTGGCTGCACCAAAAGCCACGTGCCAGAGGGATGATGATTTTGGCCAGCCCCAGGGATGTGGATGTTGCCCACAGGGACATCCCAGCAAAGCATGGAGGAGAGCAATGGGAAATGCCAACATTTGGCACTTTCCAGAAGCACTATTACATCCTGGGTCTGGCACACTCCAAAATCCCGTGCCAGATCATCACTGCCACATGGCCAGAGCTCAGGCCAAGGGCTTGTCATGGTTCCCAGCCACGTTACAGAGGGATGGCAGAAAAGCCACTGGGATGCTCCTGCAGCACACAGGAGATGGACCCCGAGGGCCGATAAGAGCCATTGTGATTGCAGGAATGTCACAGATAAACACCAGTCACAATTCCTCTTGAAAAGGGAAAATATTGGGGAAGAAAATCAAATACCACAGTTTTTTATCAATACTCCCCATGCAAAGGTGGGATGAGAAAAAGTAAGGCATGAGTTTGTAGAAAGAAATGAAAATATTTAGATCACGGTTTTTGATGAAGGATGGGGATGTAAAAATGTATCAATAAAGAGTTGCCCAAATGGGCTGTTTGCCCAAAAGAGGAGGAGGAGGAAAGGGCTCTGCAGCTGTTGTTGCCTGGGGCAGTACTGAGGGCAGCCACTCAGTTCCAAAAGCAGAAATCTTGGGACCCTTTAGTGGTTCCCACAACAAAGGAGACCACCCTGTGACACGTCCCTCCAAGCCAAGCAGAGGGGAGAACCCCCACCATCACCCCCAGCAATGGGTAAAGGGCAGGGTTTAACCCAAAGCACACCCAAATCCTCCAGCCTGATCCATGAGCATCAGAGCTAGAGCAGCACACGCCTGGGAAGGGAAACACTTCTCCCTCCCTCCCTCCCTCTTGGGAGGGAAACACTAAAAGCACTTCTGAAAGATCCCCTTCCTACAGGCTCTGCACCTTCATTTTCACAGACGTGGATATGAAGATTATCAGCATTATTAATTGTTACCCCAAAGCAGCAACAGCATAAAAACCCTGAAAAAAATCATATGGAAAAAGATTTTTCTAGGATGAGCCAAGCTCAGCACTGGTCCCAGCCCCACCACATCCATGCCCACCACATCCACCCCGGCCAGGCTGGGCTCTAGAGCAAAACAAACATTTAGGAAACAGTGAAGGGAGGAGAAGGAACTGGACAGAGAGCCCCAGTGACACCTGGCCTGACACCCCGTGCCTGGTACCTGGCTCACCTCCGATGTGGCCGCAAGCTCCTGCCGGGCATCCAGCCCTGTCCAAAAGGATCCAGCACCAAGCAGGAAGGTGTTAAAAGTCCCCGGTACCAACCTCTGAGGAACCACAATAAATAACCTCTGAGTAAACACAGCGGCTGCTCCCCATTCGCCTTCCTGTTTGCTTTCGCAGATCCGGGCTGGGACGTCCACTTCCAGCTGCTGGCCCCATCCCGTCCTGGCGCAGCCGAGCTCGGGCCGTGGCACCGGGCTGGCAGCGACACCCTGCACCCGCTCCTCAGGCCCCCAGATCGGCCCTGCCACAGGGCACCGTGGGCACAAGCTTCCCAAAGGGATTTAATCCCCGGGATAGGCGCTGATCCTGCATCTGAGCCCGTTTCTGCTGCCTCTTCCTTCCTGGTCTATGTTTGTTTTGATTCCTAAAAGAGGAAATCCCAGCTCACCCACTCCCCATCAGGGAGCCATGCCCCACTCTGTGCCTCAGTTTCCCCCTCTCGCCAGCAAAGGAGCCCCACATCACTCAGACCCCCCTCTCCCTCCCTGCCCACCCAGCCCTGGAAAAAAAAATAAAACAACGGGTCCTGATTTAAGGGCACTTCTGTGCTTTACCACGAACACAAAGGAGAGGGTAAAAACAACAACTCACAGCGAGAATCTGTGTCAGGAGCAACAAGGGGGTCCGGGGCAACCCCCCCCCGGCAGAGCAGCGCCGACCGTGGAGGCTGACAATAGATAAGGGTCTAAATTCGGCGCTGGGCTCCGGCCCCGGGCTCTGTAAGGCGATCGGGGTGGGGGAGTGCCGAGCTGTTTATTTGGCTCCAAACTCCGCACCGACACTGCAGCGTCACCCGTGTTTAAAATAGGAAGGAACGAAAAGAAGGGGGGGAAAAATAAAAAAAATAAATAAAGAAATAAAAAGGGAGAAAAGTGCATGCACGCGCTGAACAATAACAACAAAATAATAATAATTAAAAAAATCAAGAGAAAAGGAGCCGGGGGGGGTGGGGGGGTGGGTAATAAAAGGAAACCCAGTTGGGCTGGCGAGGTTTAAAGAGACGCCTGCCTTAAAAAAAGAAGTTGCTAATTTTAACTCTCCAGTGGAAAGAGTGAGAGGTACTTACAGGAGACAGGGTGGCTGCGTCCTTCTCCACGGCTGCTGCGCGCTGGCGGCCGGGAGGAAGCGCAGGACGGACCCGCCATCCCCGAGCGCCGCCACCGCTGCCCGGCCCACCGGGCCCCCCAAAACCCCGACCGCGGCAGCTGAAGGGCAGAGGCAGATGCGAAGGCAGGAGGGGGTGGTGAAGCCTGCCTCAGCGGGGGAAGGGAGCGGCCGGAGCTTGCCAAAACCGGCGGCCGGGCTCGATTCCTCCGGCAGCCCAAAGCCGGGGCTGGCCCGTGGGGAGCGGACGCCGCAGGACCCCCGGGGAGGCGTGAGCCAGCTGCTGGGTCAGATGACATTTCTGTGAGGACGTTTCTGACCAAGCTGGCTTTTCCCCAAGGGAAAAGGGCTTTGAAGACGCGTTTTTTTTACACACCCCCCCCCCACACACACACCACCCCCCCCTCCGCCAGTGGCAAAATAGCGGATGAGCTCAGAACCCAAAGCGCAGGGCAGTGCCATGACCAGAGAAGGCCACCCGGCTCCACGGGGACTGGAAAGGTGACCTCCAACAGCTCAGCCACATTTCAGCTGCGGCAAACAGAGCAGGAACCCACTGCTTTACCAAATTCAGTATTCCATATCCAAAAGGGTCAAGAGTGGGGATTTGGTTTCAGTGTGCCCACTGGCTGGATTTTACAAGCCCTCCCTGGAGATCGGGAGGATCTTGCCAGATGCAAAGAGCCAGGTGCCAGGTGAGGTGGCACGCTCACACCTTGAGCACAGTGGGAGCCTGGAAGTTGCAAACTCCAGTTGCCAATGAACCTTCAAGAGACAGCAGAGGAACAGATCTGGTGACCCAAGAGCTCTTCCCAAGCAGCTGGAAATCAGCCTCAGGATGCAAAATCTCACCGGGAGAGAAGCAGGGTGGCACATCCCTGCGAGCAGGGCTGGACACGTGATTTACCAAGCATGGCTGCAGCAAGACGATGCGACCATCTTCAGGACACGAAAGAGTCGATTCAATTAAGGTCACAGGCCCTAGAAGAGTCTTCTGTGACAGAAAAAGGTTTGCCTGGTTCGCCTCAAAAGGGGTTGGCCTCAGACAAAATGCCTATTGATCGCAGGCAGCGATGCTGCACGTCCAGGACACGAGGACGTGGCTTCAGTGGGATTAAAGCGCCCGGTGCCGGCCGTCACACGCTTCCGAGGCTGGGTCGATATTGCTCCTCTAATTGCTCAGCTCCTGTCACTCGCACAGCGAAGGGGACAAGTCTTAAAGCAGTCCCCAGAGATGCTTTTCCAAATCCTCCTCCCTGAGCGCACCACTTGCTGAGCTGCTCCCCAGAGTGAGCAGTTCTGCAGTTGCAGAAATCACTAAACTGCTCCTCCTCACTCAAAACTCTGTGCTGGCAGTACGAGGGCTTTGCAGGAGGACACTGCCAACCCAAAACCCAAGAATTTGTTTGAAACTAGAAAACAAGGAGCTGTTGTCACTGGTCAGAGCTGGCGGAGTTGGGCACCGTGTCTCCAGCAGCAAGCAGTGATGTGGGGGAGAACACAGTGACCAAGAGATCCTGCACCGCCCACCAGCATCCGGGCTGGGGCACGGAATGTGCACGGTCCATGGGGACCACGCTGTTTGGGAGCCAGGGAGGGTCCTGCCCTCCACACAAATCCCACAGCAGACAGACACTGCCCAAACACTCCAAGTAATCACTCACCGCACCGAAACACGTGCCCCTTAGCTAGTGTTATTCACTTAACTAGTGAATACTAGTTTAGTATTGTGCCCAGAGGAGTGGATCAGACCTGGTCCCACAGTAGCCCCCAGAACGCTCCTGGAGCACTCAGCTCAGCCACATCAGGACAGACTCATCCAAGCCCTCAAACCCTCCTGTGCCCTGGGCACACCATGGCCCATCGCTGGCACTCACCAAGCACCGCTGAGACTCAGCAGGACCCTTCTGCTGCACTCCCCCTGACCCAGCCTGGGGAGCTGCTCTTGGTTTCTATCAGCAGATGAAGCCCTTGGTGTTGACCTTGCAGAGGACGCAGTGATGCTGGCCCCATCTCCCACCACCAGGCCTCCAAATAAATTACCTGCCCCCTCTCTTGCACTAAAAGTCATCACAACCCCACAAAACTGCTCACTAAGCAGTCGTGACAGAGCCCCCTCCATTCAGGAGCTGGGGGCATATTATTTTTAAAAATCTTTCCTTTTATTGATTTCACTCTCAGGTACAGAAGACGCATTTCATGAAACCATAGAGCCCTCATAAACCAGCCAGCAGTGGTGTCTGTACCACAACCTCACTGCAGACACAGGAGACACAAACATTTACTGTAAGAGCAATAAACAGGCCAAGAAGGTTGAAAATGAAGAAAACCTGGACATAAGGCCCTCTCCCAGCAGCACCTTATTTCAGAGGAATGCAAGGGACAAAATAACAGCAGGTTTGGCCACAAGTCTTGTCCACACCGGGAGAAAACAGGGCAGGAAAACCCTCCTTTGCACTGACACACGGGGCTGCATTGCAAAACACCCAAAGAGCCCCAAATCAGTGCTGTGGCTACGGCTGGGAGCCATCAGAGCTGTGCCAGATGGGGAAGTGAAGGGGAAGATGGGCACTGGAGAATGGCAGCGGTACCCACTGCTGGGCACCACCTCCCTGCCCTGCTCTGGGGGCTCTGCTGCCCCATCCTGCACACCAGGACCACCGTGAGCAGAGCAGGTGAGGGGTGCATAGTGGAGCAGGGTGTTCCCTGTGCCCCTCCTACACCAGACCTCACTGGAGCAGGGCTGCAGGGTCTGGTCAGCATCACTGTGGGAGCCTGAGACCCTTGAGCTGCATCCTCTGTGGGACCCTCTGCTTGCTCCCAGCCTGCAGCAGGGGAGACACACACGGCCAAGCAAACCCAAAGGGAAGGCAAGAACACAGAGTTTGGGATTTCCCCCATACCTGCTAGGCAGCCTCCTGCATCTTCTGCTCCTGCCGGGGATGAGCTGCAGCCACCGCTCCTCAATCCAACTGCAAAGACAAAGCAAGCAGCCATCAGTCTGAGGGGACAGAGGCAGGGACAGAGGCAAGGACAGGACTCCCCACATGTTCCATCCCAGCACAGCCAGATGGAGGGAACAGCGAGGGGAGCCCAGTATCCCTGCAGACCTGGCTGATGGGACAGGTCCCTGCACTGCCCTGATCCTTAGCATCACTGCAAGGCTGGGTGGGACCTGGCCAGGCACCTGCAGGGATCCAGGGAACCAGGAGCCCTGGGGCAATGCAATGTGGAAAGCATCCCGGTGAGACCAGAAGGAAAGAAATTAATAAGAGTTCAGGAATAAAACAAATCATAAACCAAAAGTTAACATTAACGAGGGATGCAGCCCCAGCTGACAGCGTGGCCAGCAGAGAGCCGCTCAAAGTTTAGGTGAACTTTGTGTTTTCTGGGAAGATTCTCATGCACATCCCACAAGAAAAAGCACTGACACTGTCCAGGGAATGCATGCAGCACATGTGCTTGGCCCAAGGATAATCTGCCATGGCCCAGAAGGAAATGCAGCTCCTAAACTCATCCCATTCACCACTGGGAGATGGGAGGAGACCCACAGGGCAAAGCCCAGTGGCTTCAGCTGGCCTTGTGCTGGTCATCTACTGGTGGTCACAACGATCTGACACTTGTGCAGAGCCCATCACCGCAGCACACTCCCATGAGAGGGACAGTGCTGAACAAAAGGTAAACTGAGGCACAGAGGCCAGCACCCGCTCTTCAAACGCACCGCGAGCTCCCAAGCTGCAGCCTCAGCTCCAGCGCCTACAACAGAGCAAGGAATTGTGCTCAGCTTTCCGGCGTCCTCATCCTCCGCTCCAACCACAAAACCAGCCTTCCTCCCCCGGCTGCCTCCCCTCCCACAGCCAGCTCATTTCCTGACATTACAAAATTCACCCCGAACAAAGCTGGAGCCAGGAGCACGTGGCTCCGGCCGGGGCTGCACCTTCCTCTCACTCCAGAGGAGCCAAGCGTTGGGGACACCCCTGAACAGCCGAGGTGCGAGCGGCTCCCCAGCCTCAAACCTCACAGCGCTTGGGCTGGAGTCCTGAGAATGCACCAGTCACAGGCATTCCCAGATGAGTCTGTCTTCTACAACAGGGGAGCAGCAAGGACAAGGATGGGGGGCTGCAGCTACTGCCACACTCGCACTCATTATGCCCAGACCAACCTGTCACCCCCCCAGGACCTATTCCTTTATCTCCCTGAATAAAACAGTGTCCTGCAGAATGACTGACCACCTGGGGACGGCAACACCCACAGAAGAAGCAGCACCTTGCAAGTGCCACACTCCCAGCCAGGATGAGGGAAGTGGTGTTTAATGCAAAGGGTCTCTCAGAGGGATCCTGAACCTCCTCTCGGTGTCCCAGCAGCTCTCACTGGTCTCAGCACTGCAGGGCTGGTGGCAGAGCCACGTGGGGACCAGGGACCACAGGGCAGGCTGAGTGGAGGATGTGGCCAAGGTCTGCGCCCAGGCTGGCTCTGCTTTGGGGGGCTTGGGGTCAGCTCTACAGCCCACTAGGATGCAATGGGGGACGTGTGGTCAGGCAGGATGTCAGATGTCTGTACACTGAGTTGTCTCCTCTCACAGGAATGTCCATTTCCACCAGGATGCCCATGGTGCCATGGGACAGCCAGTACAGCCACACAGTCACCACTCTCAGACTCTTGCATGGACAGAACTGCCCACGGCTGGTGGTTGGCAGCAGTCACATCTCTGGCTCCCACAGCCCACCAGGCCATCAGGACGATGACTTGTGGACAATAGCTGACCCCATGCAGCCCTTGGCTGTGCCACAGTCCCCAAATGGTGACAACTAACAGCAGTGCCTTTGCTGACCCAATCTGGCAGACGAGCTGCCCCTTGTGGGACCAAGCTGGGGAACTCCAGGGGGAACAGGACTGGTCTTGGGGTGTTCAGCCTGCAGGAAATTCTGATATTACAGGGTTGCAGCCCAGTGTCACCTGAGACAGGGATGAACAGCACACATGGGGTGACAGTCCTGAGACCCTGACCCTCTCCAGCCCAGCAGCTCCAGGGCTGCTTCAGGCCCCGCCCAAGCTGCAGAAGAACCTTTGGACCTGGTTGTACTTCCAGCACCAGCAAACCCCAGTGAACCCCCAAGTCCCTATTTTGCAATATTTTGAGCTGGTACAAAGGAGAAAAGCCCCCACTCGCTGGCACTGCCAGCTCCCTTGTCTGTCCATGCTTGTCCTTTGCCCCGCCAAGTGAGTATCCTGGCACTGCTCCCAGAAACTCTGCAGGATTTCAAAAGGTGACCATTCAACCTGCCCTGGTGAGGGGCTGGGGCTGGGTCAGGCCACTGGCCACTCCCAGGGCTCCTGGGCAGTTCCCAGCTCTCACCCCAGCACACACGTGCCTTTTCCAAGCCTTTTTGTTATAAACACAGAAACGCTGCACAGGGAAGGGAAAAGTATAGTGTTTTCAAAATGTTGTTATTCTATAAGCTGAGGGGAAAAAAAACACATAGGGGAGGGATGGAGGTGGCAAAGGCAAGTGAATTCTCCTTTCTGAGTGAAAAAAGAAGGGGAGAGAAAGGGGTAAAGACAAGACAATCTTTATGTCCAGCTTTGGGACAGAAATACTGAGCAGGTGCTAACACCATTCCTATTTGAAAATCAAAGCTTTGGTTTCACCAGGTAACAAACCAAAATTCCTGAGGGCAGGGGAACTAGGGGAACCTCCTGGGATCCCTATTTTTAACTGATGCAGTTAGGCTGGCACAACCTGCCACGCAAAGGCAGCAGGGAGCTGCTCCAACCTGCCCACAAGGATCCTGGAGGATGTGCAGGAATGGCTTTTGGTGACTTCCCTGGATATCTGCTCAGCTGATCCTCAGCAGCCCTTGTGCCACAGCTGGTCTTTGCTTAAATCCTCAAACACATATATAATCCCACATATATAACTCCCCAAAATATTATATATTCCCATACACATAGCCCTCTCAAAATACACATATTCCCATATATGTAACCCACCAAATATATATATATTCCCACATGTATAGATAAACCCCCAAAAACATATTTATTCCCATGCATATAAACCCCAAACATATACAACCCCTGCCTACATCATAGATACATATAATACCCCCAAATAAAAAACTCATGGCCACTGCCATGGGGACTTCCAAGCTGGAAAGTCAGGGGGAGATGGATGGGCAGAATCATCAGCTTTGGGGCTGGAGGGGCCAAGAGGGAGGCGCAGATTGCGGAGGGGAAGAGCCATGACCGCAATCTCTCCTTCCTCTTTTTTCATGTTTCCTCTAGCAACGGGCTCGGGGCTGCAAACATTTGGATGCCAAACCCAAACTTCCCCACCTCGGGCTCCCAACCCAGCCCGCTGCTCCTCTGCCAGGTGCTCATGGACTCCCCCCCCAAACTAGGGAGACCCCAGACCCCATTTCCCAGAGCTGTGCCATGTCAGTCTCAGGGAATCCTAACAACAGCAAGGAGCAGACAAAATAAAATAAAATCAAATTAAAAAAGAAAAAAGAAAGAAAAGGACATTCACAATTTTTCTCCATTTCCTCAGTCCACAAAATTAAAGCATCTCAGCTATGGCCCAGCCTTCAGTTTGCACCAGCCACTGGGAATATCCCCAAAGTTTAATTAGACCTGTTGAGCCTTTTCCAGTTGGGTTTCCTCTGGCTTGACACCAAGAGGTGGGAAGGAACAAACTGGGAGAGATCTCACTCCAAGGAGGAGCATCAGGCAGCACAGGCTGGCAGTTAAACCCAGTGAGGAACCCCAGCTCCCAACCATCCAGTGGTGCCAGTCCCAGCAGCACAGCACCAGGGGCAGTGGAAAGGGGGACAGGAGGAGGAAATCCACCTCCAGTGGAACGAGAGGCTCAGCTGCCCAGCACGACAGTGCAGAGGTGAGCAGTAACCAGAGCTGGCACAAGCCAGCTGTGCCAAGGGCACGTGCAATGGGCAACAGAGTGTGACCACTTCCACTGGAGGGATGGCATGAAGGTACCCCAGATCAAGGCAGGGCAGGAATTGTCAGGCTCACACCCCTGCTCCAGCAGGACCCTGCTCATGGACCCTGCTCCAGCAGGTCACCCCACAAGGGCCCCCGCACGGCACCAAATGCAGCCCCTGGATTTGGGCAGGGGAGCTGGGAGCCACTCTCCAGGGAAGGGCAGAGCAGCACAGCTGTCCCTGCAAGTGTTGCAACAGCGGCTGCTGGCCCTGCAAGGACCATGGGGACATGAGGGGGCGTCGGGGGGGGTGGCACAAGTGCAACCGTTGGAGCCACCGAGTTTCACTCTCGCTGGCTGAGTTCCCCTTGGGCAGGGAGATGCAGAAGTGAAACCTCCAGCTGTATGGACGTGGGGGCGGCTGGAGGGCTGGGGACCGGCACGGCTTTCAGAGCAAAGCCACGCACCACCACACCAGTGACCAAAGGCTGCTGGGGGACCAGGGGATGAGAAGCAGACAGGGCTTTCCTCTGGCTCACAGCACCCATCTTGCTCCTGCCCTCCCTGAACAGCTGGGCCACCCAGCTCCTTGCACCCAGCACATCTGGTGGGAGCAGAAATCCTGCCACACCTGGGCAGGCTCCAGCTGGCACATCCCCACTCCATGAGCCTGTCCAGGGGCTGACACTGCTGAAGGACAGAGCAATCCCAGTCCATTGGGCAAGTGCTGGTCAGCAGGACCATGACTGCCTGCATGGAGCGGTCCCCGCACCAGCAGCACCACGTGCACCTCCTAGTGCAGGGAAACTGAGGCACAGAGAGCGGATGTGAACCACAGAGCTGGATGCACAAGCACCCCCCAAACCCCAATTTCCTCCCCCTGAGCAAGCCACTCACCTCCCTCCTTGTCCCAGCTTGCTGACACAGTACAAGGAAAACCCCAAAACTGACCCCAGAACCTCCAAGGACATCATGGGGGCTCCTATAAGAGCACAGGGCTACCAAGATGTGGGTGCCCCGTACCACAAGCACCCAGTGCTTGCCCTCACCCCGGTGACAGTGACAATGCTTCAGGCCACATTGCCACCTGCTGGCACCAGCCCTGGGGGCCGAGAGCGCTGGCACCTTCCTTGATGGGGACAGCAAGTGGCTCTGTGCTGGGTATCAGATCCTGATCCACATCCAGGTTCAGGTACAATGGGCCACTGCCATATCCAACTGGAGCAGCCACTCCTCACTTTCCTGAACTTTATCCAACTTCATGGCAATCTGGGACAGTGCATGTGCCACCCAAACCCATCCTAGAGGTGCTGAGAGGTGCTGTGGGTGCCACCACCCTGCTCACACCCCCCATACTCTCTGGAGCACCATGTGGAAGTGCTGCTCCAAGGGTGCAGGAGACTTCACAGCAGCAGTGAGAGCTGCTCCAGACTTGCAGTTCCAGCTCCTGCTGGCATTTCTAAGGCAGAGATAAAGCAGAGATGGCACCATCAACTGTTTTGCCCCCAGACTCCTCCCCACAAGCCTTCCTGATGCCCCAACAACCTCTCCTGTCTGCTGTTGCCTCTCCCCAGAGGCCAAGGATCCAATTCTCACCTGTGTCTCAGGCCATACTCTCCCTCCTGTCACATGGAGGGACAGGTCCTGCCAGTGCTCTGCAGCCATTCACGTTTCTCACCCACACAAACCCCACATGAGGCATGGGGGAGTGGAAATCCCACCTGACACACACCAGCAATTCATCCCTGACACTCTGTGGCCACTGACTAACACAGCCACCCATGGGTTACACAACCAGAGCTGGAGGAAAATCAACACAGAGTGTGGTTCTTCAACACAGGCACTGAGAGCCACTGTCCCCTGAGGGCAGCAGGTCTGGGAGGCCCTGGCAGGGGGATGGGCACAAGGAGCAGGTGGGTGATGTTGGAAGGGACCCCACCCACAATCTCATCCCAGCACACCTGTGCACAAATCAGCACCAGCCTGGCCACCAGCAATGGCCTCGTTGCCAATGGTTCACGTTTGCAGCACTGCTGTGGATCCACGTGAGTGGCTCACAGAAGGCACCAGGAGCTGGCTGCCCTGTGCATGCCCAGCATGGGCAAAGCACACGGAGCCCTGGCAAGCAGGTGCCAGCTCCTCTCACCTCCCTCTTTGGGAAGGATCTTGCATGGGGCAGGGCTCCAAGGACCCCATGGGTGTGACCCAGGCAGACACGGCACTTCCCCCTCCCAGAGCCTGGGAACCTGGCTGCTCTGGGTGTCTCCACCCTCGCTGGTGTCGAGGCCAGCTCAGCCCCAGCCCCAGCCCCAGCTCTTGCCCTGCCACACAGGTCCAAACTCCAGGGCCACGGGGTGAGAGGTGTGGCCCAGCAGTGTGTGCTGAGCCAGGTGGGGGAGACAATCACCATCACTAAGAGCAAAGCCCAGGTCCCTCATGGCCTTGCTCTGCCATCACCTGAGTCAGGAACCACCAACCATGGGGACCTTCTTCGCTGCCACAGCCTCAGCAGGTGGCTCAGGCTACCATCGGTCACTTGGCCTGGCCTCTCCCCATGGAAACCAAATAAACATGATCACCCATGTGCAAAACTTCAGTCCATCCATCTCTCTGCTCTGACAGATGGTAGCAGGTCCTAAGACACCTCTCAGCTGCAACTGGGTGACACGCTGGGCTGGCAGAGGGCTTTCCCAGCGTGGACTGGCAGATGATCCCCCAAAATCCCTCCCAACACCACTGCCAAGGCAGAAGGAGAAGGTGGGCACATGTGAGGTAGGGGGACCAGGCAAATCTCCACCTGCCCCTCGCTGCTGTCCCCCATCCCGGCCCTCGCTGGAAGCTGAGAGCTTTTTTTAAACCTGTTTGTAAGGGCAACTTGCAAACCACTAACGGGAGCTCCTTGTGAGAGGAGAGGGGCTGCTGTCAAACACCAGCCCTGGGAGGCTTACACTTCATTTTGGGTTGTGCTACAGCCCCTCTGGTGTGCCCAGAGTGGAGCCAGCCATGGCCAGGGCTGCTGCCTCCAGCACCCTTCAACAGCCCCTCCTGCCCCTCTCCAGCACCCAGCCCAGCAGTGCCAGCCATGGGCACCAGCACCCCTGCAAGCAGCTGGAAAATCACCTGGCACAGACATGATCTGAGCCAGAGCCAGGGCTGCTCGGCCTTGGGAAGCAAAAAGGGTGTTCACCCCACAGGCAGTGTGCAAACCCTGACCCCTCACACACACTGCGAGTCCCGTGGCTGAGCATGGCTGCAAAGGCAGGGCTGCATCCAGAAAAGCAGGTGTCACATCCTGATGGAGCAAGGCTTTGCCACCCAGCTGCCTCTGAAAACCAGCAGGGAAAAACCCTGAGCCAGAGACAAAATCATCCTTGGGGTTACCCAGATCTCCCAGTTCAAGCCCCAGCTCCCTTTACATCCTTGGCAAATCTCTGTGGGGAGGGTGCCTACTCCCCAAACTTCAGATCCACTATTTAAAAAAAAACACAAAAAACCAACAAAAAACGCCCAAAACCAACCAAAAAAAAGATTAAAATATTTCTCCCCAGCGAGGTGCAGAGAAACACACATTCGGTGCCGTCGTCAGCAACTCCTACACCACCCCCCACGTAAGGGGGGAGCAGAAGGGGGTTCACAGGCACCTACAGAGAAAAAATAAGATTTCTGCGTAATTTGGTTCATCAGTCAACCCAACAGCATGGATCCAGAGGAGACTGTCCTGTGCTCCCCAAACAACTCAGTCCCCGTGGGGCAACAAAACCTCTGTGGCCAGTACAAAGCATCACCTCCCTAGAACAGAACCACAGCAGTGATCCCTGGGAAACTTCCAAATCCCAAATGCTGCTCCCAGTTTGAACATACTGGTAGCAGCAAATGCAAAAAAAAAAAAAAAAATTATCAAGTCTTGGAATCACCAGAAAAACTCCTAGTGCTGTCAAAGGGGACCCAGCATAAGCCCATGGACCTCAGCATCCTTGGTGCTTCTTCCCCTCAAAACCATTCAGTTGCTGAAAAAAAATTCGAAGGGAAGGGAAGGGAAGGGAAGGGAAGGGAAGGGAAGGAGCTCACTGGCCCAGAAGCCAATTACAACAAATGGAAAGTGTTTTGCTTTTTAATCTCATGATTTTTTTAGCTAATCTCTCCTTTGGAAAGGGACGATCGGCTCAGCAACAGCAGGATACTGCCAGGGGGATACAGCAGCAACGTGTGGAGTCCTGGCTGGAATGGAAACTCAAATCCTTGCTCTCCAATCCTGTCCTTTTGGGGTGGATTTATCCTGTACTTTTGTCAGAACGACTGTACAGGGGCAGAGAAACAATAGCAAAACTTTGGGAAACTTCTGAATGGGGGATTTTGCTGTGTTTCTGTCTCTCTTTTCTGAAGAGGGGAGTTTTCTCTTTTCAAAATACTCTTTTCACTTTGAGTTTTTCACCAGTTTGCACAAGAGGATTTGGAGGTGGGAAAACCCTCCCCAGCTGCTGCAGACCCTTCTGCTTCTGTGGGCTTTGCCCTCCTTGGGAGAAAAGCCAAGTCCTATTCCTCACCTGCCCAGAAATCGTGTAATCACAGAATTACAGAATCATTGCAGATGGAAAAGACCTGTAAGGTCAAGAAGATAATCCTTTTCCTGCTGCAAAGGAAGTTCCATTCTGGGGAAGTTCATAAAAATGAGAAGTTTTAGAACTGAAAAGGAACCCACACATCCAAAAAATGAGTTTGTTTCCTTCTCCACTCCTGGGCAAGACCTTGACAGAATCCAGCAGAAGGGGAAAACCAGACCCAGAAGCCCAGGAGAAGACAGGACCCTCCTCATCCACCACCACTGGATAGCACACCAGAGCTGGGAACCAGTTGGAACCTCCTCACCAACCCAGACTCTCCCAAGCACGTGGAGAGCCAGAGGAGGGAGGAGGCCGTTGGATGCCATCCCCAGAGCCCATAAATTACAGCAGGGAGCAGAGTTGCATTTGCCCTATTTCTTATCTGCTTGGAAATTGCGCTGCTTTCCCAGCTGCAAAGGCAGCTCTGTTCCCAAGAATTTCAGCAAAGCCATGACCTCTTTCCAGGATCGTACAGTATATGGTGGCGGGGAGCCAGGGCTAATTATAGGCACAGGAAAAGGGGAGAGAGGCATTTGGAAAAGCTCTACCTTCCCAGCCACGGGGAGCAGGGTAGCAGGGCCACAGCCAAGCCCCTGGCAGGAGCACCCCAAAGGGCTGCAAAACCCAGGGAAGGAAAGAGAATCCCAGGGATCTGATCCTCCTGGACTTCACAGTCCTCGTTTTCTGGAAAGATGAAAGCCAGCATAAATCTCACCTCACAATACTTCACAATTCCAAAGTGCTCTGGTGTAGAGGGGGAGCCCCTCGGGGGGAGCAGGAACCCCACTGCCCTGGCACAGGCACAGCACCACCCCAGCCCCAGCCAGAACCAGAGTCTGTCAGTCCTACACCCAGATTCTGAGCAGGGTTCCCTGCAGAGACCCCATCTCCAAAAGGAGAAGGATGCCACAAGCCCCTCACTGTGCCCTTGTGCCCCAGCACTGCCCAAAAGCACAACCTGCAGAGATGCCCCCCGATCTGGAGGCAAATAAACGTGCATTAATTTAAACACCAGCCAAGGCTCTCGGGCAAAGCCACGTGCAGGCTTGGAGCCGAGCTCATTGTCACTTGCTGAGCAATGTCACAGGAGCCACCTCCCTCCCTCGACCCACTGCAGAAGTGGACAAGGACATGGTGACACATGTGCCCACAAGACCTTCCAGCAGGGAGGAGGCTGGGCAGGAAAGCACAAAACAGGCAGCAACTCTTTTAACCACCAGGCTCCTCTTCAGAGCCGCATTTCTGCACAAAACAAAACCTGTGGAAGGTAAAAATCCCACCTAATGTTTTCTTTGAGGAAGGAAAAAGAAAAGCCAGGAACCTTCTCGCTTGCCGCAATGGTTTTCATTTTCCACCAAATTAACTCGAGTCTCGACTCTGGCTGCCGGCAGATCCCCTCCCTGCCTGCTCTGCCGTGTGTGCCTGCGCATGTGGGAATGTGTGGGTGTGTGGGTTTTGTTTTGCTTTCTGCACCGGCTCTGCAGACCATCTCCTGCTCTTGCCCAGCACAGCCTGCAAGGCTCAGCCCAGCTCCATTATCCAGCAGGGTGGACTTCCCACTTCTCCAGCTACAGCTTCGTGCAGGGCCGCTCTCCTCCTCCAAGAACTTCCAGAAACATGGCCTGCAGGTATCCCAGCCCTCGGGGTGCTGCAGAGCTGCTGCCACGGCCAATCACTCTGAAAAGGTCCCTATGTGGAGGGGACGGTGCCAAGGCTGGGTGCTGAAAAGTGGCTGTGCCCCCTGGGACAGGAGACTGGCAGCACCAAGCAGGGCACCAGCACAGCCTGCCAGCAGGAGAGCACCTCTCACTAAAGAAGAAATCTGCCTGCTCATACTGGGTCCAACTGATGCCCTTTTCCAACGCTCACATGGCAGCAGAAAGGGGGATCAGTGCACACCAGGTCTGCCCTGCTCTAGGCGAGACCCTTGGGATCACCTCCTGCCAGTTTCCTGAATAACAACCCCAGCTAAAACCCTGCCCTTGGTGCCCAGCCCCGGCACTGCAGGTGCTCCCAGAAATGCTTTTAAAGACTGACCAAGCCTTGGTACAAACCAAAACCAGCACTTTCTACATGACACCCGCCCTCCCCAGCTCCAACACTCCCGGCGGGCACACCAAGGAATGGAGGGCAAGGCAAACAGAAACAACTTCACACCTAAGACCCCAGTACCGCCAGCACCCGGCACCCACCCCACCCCAGCAGGAGGACAGAGCACAGACACCCATCCCCACAGAGCTGAGCCCACCTCGCTGGCACTGCTGGCACATCCTGGAGCACGTGGCCTCGGCAGGGCCAACACAGCCCCTTCCCACCCAGCTCCGCAGGCGCCGCCACGCACGGCTCAGCCCTAACGGGATAACAAGCTCACAATGAGATCCTAATGAAGGATTAGCGAAATACAGTTTAAAGAGATTAAGGCTGGGTGCAGCACTGAAACTTTTTTATTTATTTATTTTGTTTCCTGAGAGCCCAGTGGAGGTGAGACACAGATTACAGCCAACATGGATGGAGCTGGCACTGGCCGCTGGCTCTGGCGACTCGGGATGGTTTTCACATCACATTCGTGCAAAGAGGGGCCAGGGCTGTAAAAATGATGGAGGAACACACAAAAAATGGCTTGTGGCGCCTGCAAGCCCTGCCCAAGGCGCTTCACAGCCAGCCAGAAGCTTCCTTCATCTCTCCCCTCCCACATCAGTCCCTTCCCATCTGCATCCCAGCTGCGCCCGATGCTCTCAGTCCCGTTCATAATGACTGTTGATGTTATCCGCCCAAGCCGGAGCCTTCCAAGGAGCCCCAGGGAAGCAGGTACTCAACTCTCATTCAGGGAAAGTTATTAATAGTAATTTCTTGGCTCTACACAAACAGAGCAAGAAGTCAGCCCTGGCCTGGGAGAGCTTGGCGTGACTGCCAGCCCCACGTGCTCCGAAAGGTCAGGAGTCTGGTTCGCCCCCAAATCAAACGAGGATGTTTAAAATAGAAGGCAACACATCTGGGGTTGCTTTTTGGCTTGTTTTGACCACTCACATTTTCTTCTGCAACCACCAACACCACAAATTTTCTCCTCCTAAGAAAGGGCAACGTGACTGTCGCCCCATCACGGGCACCCAGGAGTGGGAATTTGCTAAACCAGCCCCAAGAGTGCTAATGCCCAGGGGGAAATGGGCAAGCAAGGCTGGTGCTGGGGGATGGGCTCGTCCCAAGAGCAGTGGGGCAACTGCTCAAACCCACCCCTCTTTTCAGCCAAGTCCTCAAAAGCCACGCGACAAGAGGGAGGTGGGGAGCTGAGAAACATCCCTGTTGAGAGACTACAAAACAAATCAAATGAAGATGTTTGGAGCAGATCCAGATGTTTATTAGTGACGCACATGGAGGTATAAATAATTATCCGGTAGGAATTTTGTTCACAGGCAGCTCTCCCTTATCTAATCAGATCTCAGTGCGACATGGCCCCGGCCTCCCCCTGCTTAAAAAGTCTTGAGAAAACCAGATGCAAAATAAAAAAACCTCACTAGGGGCACCAATTTAATCCCATTAATCACTGGATACTGGGAGCAGAGCTGCCAGCACTCAGATCTCATCCAGGCACAGCTTAAGGGAGGATTTTTTCCTCCAGCAGGAACACTGGCAGAGGGTCAGATCCTGCACGAGGGTGCAGAGAAGGGCCAGGAGCTGAACCCTCACACCCTGCCCCATGTCCAGCACCAGACAAGGATAAAGTGGCATCTGTGGGGACAGGAGCCACCGTGGCATTGGCTGGGCCCCTCCACACCGGTGCAAGGAGCTGGACAAGCTCTTGCCTGTAAGAAACCAACTGCTTAAAATACACTGGCCAACAAACCCCTCCCTTGTCCGGCTGCGTGGTACCAAGCGGCCTCTCCAGCACCCGGACACTGCAATTACCTAAAAATAAATGGACCACAAACCTCAAGAGGCCAAATGGCTGAGGGGGATGAGGACAGCAGGGAACGTGCCCCAGCAGCACTGAGCCTGGCTGGAGGGACAGCAGCCATGAGCAGCTGTCAGGCACCACCACGAAGCCCAAGCCAAAGGGTTCACATGCAATCAAAAAACAGGTAGAAAAAAGGCTTTAATTGCTCAAAAACGTCACCTGAGCTGATTGTTCCTGGCCCTCAGCATCACCTAGCCCATGGGAGGTGATGCCCACTGAGCTGCACCACCACCCCCCACATCAGCAGCCCCTCACTCTGCCAACCCCCCCAGCACTGGAAATGCCAGCATTTCCGATGGTTTTCCAAAAATCTAACCAACCCAACCCACCACAGGAGAGGCTGCAGAGGGTTTTGCAGTGGCCAGAGAGGAGCAGTGTTGGAAACTTACTGTAGGAAATTGGCCGCTCAGCTCCAGCTCCTTGTCCCTACTGGTGGGAAAGTCTATAAATCTCTAATAAAGAAAAAAAAAAAATCCCCTCCCATTTTATTCCTTCTCTCTCCCCCCTTCCAAAGGATTGCGAAACTGAGAGGGCAGCCAGGGCTTGGATTCGCAGCATTTCTGAGTTCCTACAGAGTCTGGGCTCCCTGCCACCAGCAACAGCGGCTCTGGGGGTGTGGAAAAAGGGAGGAAAAAAAATAAAAAGAAGAAGAGGAGTAGAAAAAATATATTTTAAAAGTCCTGTTTATTTTGGGGGATGAGAGAGAAAGCTTGCACTGCACAAAGTGGGGTGGAGGGGGAGCAAGGCTCTGGCACTCCTGCAGGCACCACACATTTGGGAATCAAACGGGCTTGGTTAAAACACCTCAATATTGGGTGGGAATACTGAGCTTGCAGAGGATGCTCTTTCCCAGAGTGTTCATGGGCAATAAGCAATCTCATACAGAGGGAGGCAGCACCTCCCAGAGCAGCTGGACCCCCTCGAGGGCACCCATGGGTGCCAGTGGCAGCTCTGCTCTGCCTTGCCCTGACGCGGCCCCGGGCGCTCTAAGGGGAATTACTGAAGACAGGCTGGAAGAAAAGCCTGCTCCAGCCATGACCCAGATTCCCCTCCAGCCTGATCCCTCACTGAAGTCATAATCCTTGGAGGGCTTCTGGTCTTTTTTTTTTTTTTAATACATCCCTGAGCGTTGCCATGGTGACGAGGGGGATGCTATAATTTCAGCATTATAGACTTCAGCGCAAGAACAGGAGGGAGAAGGTGGTGGAAATATGGATGAGCTGCACTGGTAATGCATTTAGGGAAAAAAAGAACTTAAAAGAAAAGAAAGAACCAAGGCAGCACCTTTGCTTGGGCAGCAGAGGCTGGAGGAGCAGTGCCATGTCACAGCTGAAGGGATGCAGGGAATCATGGAATCATGGAATGGTTTGGGTTGGAAAGGATCATAAAGATGGTCTCATTCCACCCCCTGCCATGGTCAGGGACGCCTTCCACTAGACCAGGTTGCTCCAAGCCCTGTTCAACCTGGCCTTTGGAACTTCCAGGGATGGGGCAAACTAGGCAACCTCTGCTAGGGTTTTATCACTCTCAAGGGAGGAAATTCTTCCCAATATCCCACCTAACCCTGCCTTCTGTCAGTGTGAAGCCGTTCCCCTCCTTGTCCTGTCACTCCAGGCCCTCATCCAAAGTCATCTCCAGCTCTCTAGGAGCCCTTTAGGCACTGGAAAGGGCTCTAAGGTTTACCTGGAGCCTTCTCTTCCCTGGAATGGGGACCTGCTCCTGTGCCTTGGCCAGAGTACCCATTTTGGGACATCGCTGGCACAGCAGCTTCCCTGGGCATGGCTACTCCAGACCCCGCAGGGCTTTGGGGGATGCAGGCTGCCACCCTGCCACCCTGCCAGGACACAGCAACAAGTCCTAAATCCCCCAGAAAACCTTGTGGAACCTGAGGTGGCCCTAAGCAGGACCACCCTATCACCCTATTTTGAGGTGGCCTTAGCCCAGCCCTCCACAGCTCAGCACCCAGCCGATGCCAAAACTTTGCAAAGAAGCAGCTCCAGAAGAGCTGCCCTCCCCTTTTTACCTCTGTTTCCTACCACCTCTCCTTTCCAGCTATAGGTCCCGAAGGTATCTCATTGCAAGCAGGACGTGGGAGACTCTGCTCCTGTCCAGCTCTCTGTTGGAATAAAACCCACCACTTCCCATGTTTTTGCAAGGGCATGAGATACCTCTGGGTGTTCTTAAGGTCACAGCACCTTGGTTCAGCCCTAGAGAGCCCCTGGGCTGCTGTCTGTGAGCTTTCAGGCTGGTAGGTGACCTGTGACCCCACAGGAGGGATGAACCAGGAACCCGATGGCTTCAGCCCCTACCCCAGACCCTAGGGAGCTCAAGCTCTCCAGTGGCACAGAAATAGCAAAACTGTATGAACAGAAGCCAAACCAGTTTTAGCCACGTTTCCACCCCGCTTGCACCCCTTCCCGCCCCACTGCCGGGCACTGAACCGGCACCTGCTGTGACGAAAAATTTCCGAAAGACGCACAAATAAAAATAAAATCATACACAAACACCTCTGCCCAAAGCCAGACCAACGGCCCATGACCCCGTCACAAGAGAGACGGGCTGCCAGGGACTCACGGGGTCCCAAAGGAAGCCACACTGCCCCTGAGATGCCAGGTCCACACCATGCATGAGTGGGGAGGTGAGAAAAAGCTCTGCTCTGGCATGCAGCACTTGGCAAGGCATCCTCTGGCCATGCAGCCTGCACTCCTCAGCCTCTCTGAGGGGTGGGAGAGAGATCTGACCACAAAATCCAGGTGGTCAGTGACGGGAGCGCTGAGACATCCCTGCACAGGAGCAGGTCCCCATTCCAGGGAAGAGAAGGCTCCAGGTAAACCTTAGAGCCCTTTCCAGTGCCTAAAGGGCTCCTAGAGAGCTGGAGATGACTTTGGACAAGGGCCTGGAGTGACAGGACAAGGTGGGGAAGGGCTTCACACTGACAGAAGGCAGGGTTAGGTGGGATATTGGGAAGAATTTCTGACATCCCTGTCTCAGTCCTGCACTGGAGCCCGGTGCCTGGGCACAGCTCAGAGGGGATCCTCGAAGGGCAGCGTGAGGCTGGGACAAAAGGGTCTCCTGCGCCCTAAGAGCCTAAATAAAACCACAGCACATCACTGCAAAATGGGAACTCCAGGTGTGGGGTGGCAGCAGGTGCCAAGGACCCCCCACCAGGACTCAACATGCTTGTTCCTCCCGGCAGAAAATCTTGTATAACCCCGGTGGAAAAAATATCGTGACTGTTTGGTTTCCGTGCCCGAAGGGGAGCCAAACACCCAAACTACCACCTTCAGCATCTGACCTGGCAGACCTCTGGCCATCAGGGCGCTTTCAGCAGTGCCCCGAGCTCCAAATTTAGCCTCAAAGGTATTTATCTCTGAGAAGCTAAAACCAAAGCTTCATTTGCATAACAAAAAGACCCCGATGCTCCGTGCAAGTGCTGCTGGCAGGGCAGAGGACATGCAAAGCAGCCTCTCTCTCCAAGCAAAGGCGCTGAAGGTCACCCAGGCAGATGCTGAGCTCGTGGTGACTGGTCCTCTCCACTGGAAAGGACAAGGCAAGAACATCGTCCCATAAGGAAAGCATCTTCCCAACCTTCCCACTTCCACCTCGTCCAGTTGGAGCAGCTCCCTCCAGCACAAAGACAGGTGTGAAATTCTGCTCGCTAAAGCACACACTCACAAGCTGAAAGACCCAAGGGCAACTACCAGGACTTTTTCAAACTCTCTCAATCTGTGTTGAGAGCTGGGCTCACCATTTTCCTCTCAGTGGCTGGCACAAGGATAAGCAGCTTTGTCCCCTCAGGAGCAGTGCCCACGGGGAAGCAGGAGGGGAGGAACCCTTGGCCTTTCCCCAGCAGCACCCCAAAGGCAGCTCCCACGACCCCTGGGGCCCCCAGGAGCAACCAGGAACTCGGGACCCCCACCCCTCCCGTGGGAGCAGGTGGAAGGCACAGCAGCTCCGTGCTCAGCTGTCGGCCACCGGGTCAGCACCTGCTGCCACGCCGTGCCGGCGTGCCCGCAGCTCAACCCAGCACCTGTCCCATTGTTTTGGGACAAAGTCCCTTCAGGAACTGGCGCCACCCGACCATCTCCTCCCTATCTCACACTGACTGAATCCCCTCCTGCCCTGCCATCCTTCAAAGCTCAACTGTACAAAAACCCCAGGGCGCCACAGCGAACCCAATAAAGCATCGCCGTGCCCCAGGCCACCCCAAGAGCCAGATGTTCGCCTCTCCCCCCCGCAAGGAAATGCCAGCTCTGGGGAGAGGATTGATGGAGGAGCAAGAAGCAGCCACCAGCTGCCGCGGGAAGAGGCCTTGGCTGCCTTCACCACCAGCATCTTGCTCCAACCATTTGTTCTGCTTCTATTTTCGAAAGCGCTGGGGCTCAGCACTCCGCAGATCCCAGCCTCCCTCCCAGCCTCCCCACCGCCGAGCAAGGCGACAGATTTCTGCTAAGAGGCAGCGCAGGCTCCACTCCCCATCTTGGCAGCAGCATCCATGCAGGACTGGGGATATTTTTGAGCGAGCGAGCCGAGAGGTGCGAGTTTTCCCGGCGGCTCGTTGCCGGCGCGTGGGAAGGACGGCCATGGCAAGTCAGAGAAGGTTGAGGACGGATACGTGATTGATCCCTGTGCTCAAAACCCTGGGGATGGGCGTCAAATCCTCCTCAGTCATGCAAAGCCAGACGTCCAGTGGCACACGGAGCTCCCTGGGAAAGCATCACCCAAGGGATGAGGCTGGAGATAAGGCCTAACTTTGGCTGCATCCCAACCCCCTGAGCCCTTCCCGGAGCCCCCACACTGGTGCATGGTCTCAGAGGAGAGCTGGCATGCACACGCTGTCCCTGTGCTCCCAAGTGCTGCTTCTCACCGGAATACTCGACGGAAAACTGCCCCAAGCCCACGTCCAGGTATGCCCTTCCTTCACCCAACCCTTCCACATCCTGTTCCAGTTATTGAAATAAATTTGCTGCTACCACAGGGTTTTCCTAGGGGCAGAGACATGTCTCCAGGGAACATGTGGTTTATCCCCTGGGATAAACCCGAGGGTTGGAATGAGATGATTTTTAAGGTCCCTTCCCACCTAAACCATTCCATGAGTCTGTGATAACTGTGCCTAGAGGCACCTCCTCACCTCCATGACCTCCCCAGTGGTGCCAGCACCAGAGACGCCTGGTGACACACAAACCCTTTCCTTTCCCCCATGGTTCTTCCAGCAAGTTCTGAAACAGTCCAAGCACTGCCTGTCAGGCTCTGTGTTCGACAG
Source organism: Peucedramus taeniatus (assembly GCA_013400575.1). Classification (NCBI taxonomy): domain Eukaryota; kingdom Metazoa; phylum Chordata; class Aves; order Passeriformes; family Fringillidae; genus Peucedramus; species Peucedramus taeniatus. Next base: position 426,486 of record WBNO01007205.1, on the reverse strand, counting down.
AGCCAAAGCCAGAGCTCCCTGCAGGAATTCCCAGCAGGAGGAGGGTGCTTGTGGCAGAGCCATGTTTCAGCAACACCAGGATTTTAACAAATTTTGTAGTCTTCAGCAACCTCAACCTGCCACCCATCATCGAGCCAAGCAGCACCAAGGTCCCCACCCAGAGGAGGTGTCATGGGTGCCACAGGACACTGCATCCCAGGGATGGACACCATTCCCAGCCACTGGCATTTAGACAAAGTGACTGTTCCTCCAGGGCTGGCAGCTCACTCAGATGCCAGCAAGAACCCTGCAGGTAGCAGCTCTATGGGGACACTGATCACGATATTTAGACAAAGCACGACAGCTCAGCCTTCACCTATGGCTACACAAACACACAGCTACTCTCTGCTTCTGTATACCCAAAATGGGTGAAAACCACACATTTCTGGCCGGCCCAGAAGGTCCTTCCCCACGGATGCCACCATGGACCAAGAGCAGCCATGCCTGGAGCCTGATCCCTGCCATTCCCTGCCCCAGCCCCTCACCACAGCAGTTTATCTCCTGCTCCCAGCACTGAGCACAGCAGCTGCGGGGCAGGACAGTCTCGGTGACTGCCCATGCAAAATAAAAAAAGGCTGGTCAGTCAAAATAATTTGTCCACATTCTTTATTGTAATTTTTTTCTTCCCTGCCAGTGGAAACTCCTGCTCCGGCACCATGTCTCAAGGTTACTGCTAGGGGTGGGGGAGGTTTTCAGGTTTTACAACTGAAAAATTCCAGACAGAAACCCAGAAATGTTGCCAGTCTTTTACTGAACAGAAGTTCTTTATCCAATTAATTTATTTAACTTACATGTTTTTTTTACACTTGATGCAGCAGGTTTAAGCAAACTCCTGCCCCTCAAATTTTGTCTGCTTTGACAGAAAATTCTCATTGATGCCATGAACATTTCCAATTCTCATTTTCAAGGAAAACCAAACCAGATTAATCTGACCCCACATATTTTCCCCACCTGCAGGACATGGGACATGTTCCTGGATATGGCGCCCAGCAATTTTTCCCTGAAGTCTTCCAAAAATTGGTCAGGAAAAAATTTAAGACTAAAAAGAAAAATTTCATCTTCAAAATAAGAAGAGAGAAAAGATACATTTGAAAAGAATGGAGGAAAGTCACTTTGTTCCAAAAGGCACTTCCATTTAAAAAAGAAAATAAAAACTTCCAAGCAGGGCTATTTATAACCACTGCTTATATCCATCAATAAAACGTTTCACCTGAAGCTCCATCAGAGCAGGTTCCCCCAGGCCCACAGTCCCAGCACCCCTGGGGCCATGAGCTGCAGGATCCATCACACAGTAGATGCTGATAATCCCCCTATGGCAGAAGGAGGAGAGAGGAGAAATAGGAATCCCTCTACAAATCCTAAGATGATCCCTTGCCAGCCCTAGGGTGGGCTCGGGTCAAGGACCTGACCCCACAGGCAGGTACTGCTTCCCAAATCTAGTTACTACTTTTTGGGGAAGGAAAAAAAGGTAAAAAAAAAATTCGGGAGCCATGGATTTGTCCTGCCTCCTTCCAAAAAAAAAGGCTGATGCAACAGCAGTGCTGCAGTGGGAGGTCACCATTCCCCACAGCCCCCAGCTCCCAACCCGTGCCCCAAGTACCCCAGCTGGGGGGGCTGCAGGCACCTCCTCCTGGAAGCGGTTTGGGGTTTGTGCCGGACGCTTGCACAAAGCTGTTTGAAGCTCTGGAAAGAGAAACGATTCCTCCTCCTCCTCCTCTTCCTCCCTGCCCAGAAATAGGTCATTTAATTACTCCCTTTCCAACCCCAACCACCACTGACTCAGGACAGGAGGTGGGAGAGCTTCCACCCTGCGCCAGCAGCAGCCCAAAGCCACTGTGCACGGCTTTGACCTTGAGCCATTGTGCCAGCAGGGCTGGGCTGACAGGGCACAGCCAGCACAGATGGCAGGGGCTCAGCTCCCCACCTCTGCATTCCAACTCGTGCTGGTCACTCACAGCAAGGAGGGTTAGGCTACGGGTGCTGCTGACCCCCTCCACGCACAGCCACGGGCAGGGCCATGTGGCACCTCCAGGAAAATCAAGGGCTAATTGCAATTTAGAAAATCCTACGTGTCCTGCTCGGCCCCAGCACGGCCCAGTCCGGCTGCTTCGGGATGGGACACCACGGTGGTTCCTGGGTGGTGGCTGGAGCCACACGTCCCAGCACAGGCCCCATCCTGCCCTTCCAGCTTGTCCTCACCGTGCACCAGGACACCGGCACTGCTCGGGCTTCGCGCGTGGCAGCACGAGAGCAGCACCACATGCCTGCTCTGCTGGGGACTGGAGGGGCATGGAGCTATTTGAAGTCCCAATGGGCAACATGGTAGTACCCAGCACTGGGAACAGGCCCAGGAGCTGTTCCAGCATTCCAGCAGTCAACCACAACCCGGACATCTCACCATCAGCAGACCCCTCCGGTGATACAGATGGTGGCAGAAGAACCCACCACCACTGCATGCACCTCATCTCATTGCCCCCTTTTCTACAGGGAAAAGTTCTCACCTATGGCTAAGAAGCAGCCTGGGAATCGAGGAGCAGCTGCTGCGTCCCCCCAGCCTTGTCGTGACCCACACAAAAACAGGCCAAGTTTCCCAAAAAAACTGTTCCCATGCAGCTCAGAGACCCAAGTCCCCCATCTTTTGCACCCCCATTTATGAGAAAGCAAACCTAGACTCCACTCACCCAAAATAAATCACTCCAAATTGGAGTATTTATCAAACCTTTGCTCTCCACGTGGGCACTTTTTTAAGGATTTTTTAAAGGATGTGGGCTCTTGTCTGTTTTGCAAGCAGTGGGGAGCTACAGCAGGGAGACACCAAGAGTGAGGGGAAAGGAAAAATTAAAGAAGAACCACAAGCAAAGCAAAGTGGAGTGCAAGATGCAAACCGACAGATCCGGGGAGGCAGAGCTGCTGGCAGGCAGACGGCGAGATCCATCTTGAAAGCAAAAGCAAACTGCTGCTCACACAGGCAGAGGGAAAAACCTAGAGGTCTTCAGCACCGCCTGAGCTCTGATCAAACAAAGTGATTAACAAATCTCAGCTTTTTATTGAAAGCTTCTCTAATTAGAGGAAAAAAGGAAAGGAAAAAACAAAACCAAACCCCTGAGAGTCACACTGAGTGGTGAAGTCCCAGACAGTGCTGGGGGGAGGTGAGGGGGTGATGTACCCTGGCACAGTCCTGCTGGCACAAGGAGAGGGCAAGCACAGCCAGGGGCACCCAGCGCTCACCCCGTGGCACCAGCACGGCCACACGTTTCAGTGCCTCCCCAGCCTTCCTCCTCCTCCCCTTCCTCCTCCTCTCTTGCTCTGCTCACCGTGGCGGGCTCAGCGGCAGAGCCAAACCTTCCCGGGAGCAGGACTGTCATCTACAATAGAGTCACCTCTGAACCCAGGATAGCTCAGCCTCCAGGAACTGCCAAAACAGCGATAAAAATAAGAAAGAGCCCCTGGCCTGAGGAGTTCACCCTCCGAACAGATGGGACGGCGGCAGGGTGAGGCAGGGGGATATTTTTAGCTCTGGTTGCAGATGGGGAAGTCCGGCACAGCACCGACACGGCGGCCCCATCGCTGCCTGTGCAGCTCACCGGGGCTTGGGTCACCTCCATGTGCACTCCCGGGTATTAACAGGATTTAATGGGATGCTGCCTGCTCACTTCCTGAGCCTCAGGCACCACCTTCCAGGCCAGCTCACACCATCACAGCTCCACTTGGCATCTCATCACCACTGCTGGGGGCACCCAGTGGGGCAGCAGTGGTCCGGGGGAGCAGAGTCAGTGTCAGCAACCCACATCCCACTCCTTCTTTCCCCTTCATTCCCAAAAAGGTCGCGTCCCTGCAATCCATCACAGAAGAGAGATGCCACGCAGCACCCCATGGGGCATTCCTCCCAGCATGCCCTCCAGGCAATGCCAACCTGACCCTGGCAAGCACTTTGGCTGGGAAAAAAAAAGGCAAAAACAATTTCTGCCCCTCACCACAGAAGCTTTTTTAGGTTCAAATGACTCACCCAGGGTGCCAGATGCATAGCTTGTAGCTGAGCCCTCCACACCTAGCTGAAAGCCCTCCTGTTCCTTCGGGATGTGCCAAGCAGCATCTCCCCCCACCCTCACGTCCATCCTTCCTTCATGAGCCAGGGCCTGCACCAGCACTGGCACCTCCCTGCTGGGCAGCTGCCGGCACCGGCTCCCGGCACACGCCGGCACCGCAGCAGCTGGGTCCCGCTCCCATACTTTTCGTCCGACACTTTCGGCTTTGTTCTCCCTCTCACAAAGCCGCCGTGAGGCTGCCCTGGCAGCACGAAGGGACCTTGAAGTGGATGCAGTTTATGACCATATTTAGGCTCCTTTATGTTGCCAGAGTCACAGTAAAGGGCTGCAGCAATAAATGAGACTCAGACCCCACTTGTTTCACTTGGCAGCCTGGGAAAAATCCATCCCGGGTGACTCCAGCACCGTCCATGCCTCCACCCTGCCCGCTCAGGGACAGCACAAAATAGCAACAGCTCTTTCCAGCTCCGCAGTTGCACATCCCAAGAGGAGCCAGGAGCCCCATAGCAGTGAGGAGGGGGGGATTAAACACATTAACCACCTCCTCCATTCCGAGAACACCACCAAAGCATGGGGAAGCAAAGGGACGTGCCCAAGGTCACCTACTGACAAAGCCGGCACCTCCCAAGGTCCCAAGAGCCCCCCAGCAGGACTGAGCACACACAGGGATGTGACCACTCAGCACGAGGAGCCCCCGAGCCGGTTTGTGCTGGGGGAGAGCCTGGGCAGGAGTGGAAACCCCGAGCCACCTGACACGGGAGCTAATGCCCCTTCAACACGGCACGTTAAATCCCTGCTGTGGCGGAGGCACCAGCGAAACCCGAGCAGTGGCTGCTGCGAAGACATCGGCCACCTGCTCGGAGCCGGCACAAGTGCAGATGCCTCAGCTCGGCAAAGCCGCGACAACTGCAGGGGCTGAAGGGCAAGGTGGTGGGAGGGGAAAGGAGAATCCATGAGGCCCATCCAGAGGTCTGTGACCTTCAGAAGCCCATGGCAGCGATCCTGAGGGCAGGGCAAGCAGCTTGCTCTGGAGCTCCAAAGAGACAGGGGCAGCTCAGTGCTCCCATGCCAGGGCTACCAGCACCTGATCAGCCCAGGGAAGGAAAGAACAGAACCAGAGTAACCCTTACCTACACCCAAAACCTGCACCCCCGGCCTGATGAGCGTCCCCGTCGCACTGAGGCCGGCACAGCTCCTTTCCCACCAGCAGCAGGATTTCAGGCTGGCTGTCCTGGGACAGCGGTTTGAGAACACCCACCTTGGTGAAGCAGTGCCAGCCCAAAAATCCAAACACAGTCACGCACTGCAGAAGAAGGGGCTTTGGAGGGACAGGATCAGGCCTTCCCGAGGTGGGGGCAGGCAGAGGCGCTGAGTTGAAGTGCCAGGGGAATTTGCAGCAGCACAGGTGTCCCTGTCCCTGCCCAGACCCCTGGCCACAGCAAGGGGGAGTCAATAGCCAAAACCGCGTGGCAGCTCCGACACTTGTGGAGGATTAGGAGTAGGGGACAGCCCAGCTGATGGCCGTGCAGAGCTGGGGGTACCATGGGGCTCCACGGGTGCAGGGGTAAGAACTACGTGTGTGGCACACTGAGCGTGCACTACTCTTGTGCGTGAGGGAAGAAAAGGGAAATAAATAAAAGAATAAAAACCAACGACAAAGCCAAAGGGGTTTGGGAGCTGCAGGGAAGGGATAAGCTGCGGTCGAACCGGCGTCACAGATGCCGAACGCGCTGTCACCGCATCCCCGCTCAGCATCGCCGGTCCCTCCGGCCAAGGAAGCGCTCGGCACCCCGGGGAGGCCGTGGCAGCAGTGACGCGGTTCGGCCCCACCACGATACCCCCGCTCCGGCCGCTGTCGAATGGAGCCGAGGCGCTGAGCCCCCCCGGACAAACAATCCCAGCTGTCGGCTCCGGAGCCGGCGCACGGCCAAGGCATGGACGCTCCAGGACTCGATTTACCGCCGGCTCTCCCAAAATCTGCTCTTGCCAATCAAAGCGCAGCCCCCACTGGCACCCGGAGCCTCGCTGGCGGGTCCCCCCGCAGCCCCCATGTCACCACCCTATGTCCTGCCAGGGAGAGCACCCCCCAACCCCCGAAATCCACCGGGCCCTGCTTCTCCCTGCGTCCCGCCAGGCCGCAGCGGGTCCCACTCGGGGTGGACGCAGTGTCGCGGGTGGGCTCACGGTCTGTCACCACGGGGGTCCCACGGGGACATTGCCCACCGCCCCGCAGCGGGGTGGGCACCCCCAGGGCTGCCCCCACCCCACCGGCAGCACTCAGCGGGACCATCCCCTTGTGCCGCACCCGTGTCCCGCATCCCCCCGCGTCCCCTCCGCGTCCCGCGCCGCCCTCACCTGTCCCCGCAGCGCCCAGGCCGAGCCGCCACCTCTTCCCCTTCCTCCCGCTCCCTCCTTCACCTCTGCACCATTTTGGTGACGGTTTGTTTTGAAGCCGAGGGGGGAGGAGGGAG